>CM032231.1:17732500-17830000 GCA_019009955.1 Riptortus pedestris
CCTTTGTCAAAGTAGTATTTCTGAGGTTATTTGACTGTTTGACCCGACGCCAGTCTTTGTGTACAACAAAAGAAGCTATCTTGACCCGACGCCAGTGTTTACGTCCTACTTTTTTTTATTTGTGGACACATTGAGTAGTCAGTGTATTTACTCTTTTGAATATATTTTCATCCCGTTAAATGGCCCAATTGAACTTATTTGCCACTGATGAAGAAATATTGGCGTAACTCGAGAGGCAGGAACGGGAAGAAGAGGAATATATTGGAGAAAGCGGTTCAGATGAAGGGGAAGACATAGTAAATGAAAGTGCTAAGACTTACTATTGTTTGAAATTTGAAATTTATGCTGGAAAACAACCCCAGGGTCCATTTGCTTTGTCTAACTCACCTGAAGACATTGTACTTCGTCTCATTGAACCAGTAGATGGCAGTGGGCGCAATATAACCACTGACAACTGGTATTCAAGCATTCCATTAGCTACATCTCTATTAGAAAGAAATTTAACATTTATAGGGACCTTGAAAAAAAAAAAAAGACAAATTCCGCTCAATTTTTGGCTAATAAATCGCGACCAGTGAACAGCTCTCACTTCGGATTCAAAAAGACATTACTATGGTGTCCTATGTCCCGAAAAAATCAAAAGCTGTTGTAATTTTGACTACAATGGAGTTTGGCCGAGATATTGATGAATCTACTGGTGAAAAACATAAACCAGCTATGATTACTTTTTACAATTCTACTAAAGGAGGAGTAGACAACAATGACCAAATGTGTGCAAATTATAACGTTGGGCAACGCACTAAGAGGTGGCCTTTAGCTATATTTTTCCATTTGATTAACCTCAGTGCTATAAATGCATATGTTGTTTACAAAAACACAAAAACATCACTCGATTCAGGTAACCAGGTAATTAGAAGAACTTTCTTGAAAGACTTAGGCCATCAATTAATCAAGAATTATATTGTCTGTAGGTTGCAAATTTCTTATCTACCCAGGCCACTCAAACAAAAGATAAAGATGTATATGGAAGACCAAGTTTGATGGTCATTCGGCCGGCAAATGAAGATGAAACAGGAGAAGGAAGCAGAAAGAAAAGGAAAAGGTGTAGCTTTTGTCCTTCTACTAAAGACAACAAATACTCTTCATTTTGTGGTACATGCCACAAATGTGTGTGCAAGGAACATTGTTCACTTGTTTGCCATGAGTGTAGGCTTTAAGTTTTTAAATTTTCTTTAATTAAATAAAAACTACACGCATTTAAATTTCGTAAACAAATAACACCATCATTTGGATACCTTCAATTCATAACTATGTATTTGAAGAATTATTTGCATAAATTTTGATAAATATTGTTTTATTCTAATAAACGATAAGTATTTCTATAAATATTAGTGTTTATAATTATTTTCCTTAATTACATTATTCAAAAAATTAATTTAAAATTTGGGTCACTAGTGACCCGACGCCACTAGTTATGGAAAAAAAAGCACGCCAGTAACTAAGGGTTAACAATCAAGACAAGGAAAAAGTGTTCATAACAACATTTATAGAACATTACATTTGCAATAAGATTACATTTCCCAGAAGGAGGAAAAGAGGTCCACAAAAAATCCTATTTAAGTTAATAAATTTAATATAACACTTCTGTGTGTAGCTTTGAACGAATTGTCTTTCTTAATCCTGGAGAGTATCGATGGAAATTTGATGAACTCTATCGGAAATGGCTTTACAAGAACAACCTCAATAGCAGATTTCCATCAAGGAAAATGTGTTCATAACACTCACTAGGTGTTAGTAAGAATGAGGATTGATTCTTCTCATAAAATGCACCGAATAATAGCGTTTCCAATGGCTGGAGTGTCATATCGAGGACTAGGGGCTGTGGTCGTTCCGCAGAATGGTGGCAAACCTGCACCAGAAAAAAAGTGGTTACCCATTCACTCATTTCCTTCAGTCCTATCAGCTTATTAATATGCATCAAATAAAAAGGTGAACTAAATTAATGAAAGGTTTCCAAGACATTTTTTTTAAAAAATTCAAAACCTATCTCTATTTACAAAAATTCATAATAATTACCTACAGAATAAATATCTATCAAGTATGAATAATATCTGGTTTTCTGGCATATTTATTTAAGTCTTTAAATATTAGAACATAGGGGGTTAATTCCTTCATAGGCCCTTAAAATTGTCTTAAATTTTATATTTATTTCTTACAATAAACCGCATCTACTATTGTCATTAGCGGTAGATAAATCTATAAGTTGTGTTCTTCGCCGCCGCCAAGGAGTTCTCTTAAATTCGGTTTAAGGTTCATCACCTAATTTTGCAGGTGATTAATGAATCACAATTTTCACAAGCTTACAATTATATGCACGAGATAACAACCATCTTTATTAGATATCTTCCATCATTGTTAATATCTAATTATGTAACGAGATAACAAATCATATTATTACCTAACTTCGTAGATGATTAAAGAATCATAATTACCACCAGCTTACAAGTATAAAAAAAAGTCCGAGATAAAAAAAGTACGAGATAAAAAAAAGTCCGTCACGCAGGGGCTGCGTAAACTAAGCAGATTTCCCACGTGAAGTTTTACAATAGAGAAATCTGCCAAATAACAACTGTAGTAGTAAGAAATCTCTAAACCTAAAACATTATTTAGGGCGTAATAACCCAGTAGTTTCTAGCCCCAAAAAACAGTTAACCTAACCTCTAAACCTATTATGGAAATCTGCTAAAACATCTTTATTAGTTATCTTCCGTCAATATTAAGTGTTGTTACCAGGAAAGTATTATAATTTTATCGGAGTTATAAACGAACATAGCGACGAAATTTACAGGTGCGCAATTCCAATGGCAATTTAACAATTATCCAATATTAGCAAGTCTTGTTCCATGCTTAAATACCAAATATTGTTTTCAACGGATCTTTATTATGTGAGAGACTTGCAAATGTCTGTTCTTTTTTTGTTAACCAGATTTTCCATAAACGGTTCAATCAACTATTGATGTTTTAGTCATTGTAGTTTCCGAAACCTTTCTTCAAATGTACATCGATCCTACCTAGGATATGGCACAATGGGGTCTGTTCAGAAGTTAGTTGTGTTTGTCTTCTTTAACATACCTAAAAATAAAAAAGTCGAACGCTACAATTAATTTCTTTATTTATATTATAATTTAGAATGCAAGTTTTTTTTTTTTTTTTTTTTAAATGTTTAATCAGCTTTTAAATTTCCTTCATCTCCGTGTTTTGAGGTACACTATGTGTATGCCTCTGCACCATATGTCTCTATACCATACCAGCAATAAATTATGAACCCTAAATAATTCTGGATTTTATTGATTCCACGAAATTAATTACTGTCATTAGCCTCTCAATCTGCGCGGGGTTTAGACATGCCTCCCAGATTTCCCGCCAAGAACTAATTTCCCCAATCTGTTACCCAGCTGGGGGGCTAAATCATTCAGGGCTGCTGGCAAATTCATCCGTTCCCTTCCGGTTTCCACCTCAGGCTCCATTTCCGCTCTCTCTCCCAATCGGAGCTTCTATCATTTAATTCCTTAAGAAGGGCCGTCGGATTGAAATGTATGCCTCCTTTTCGGAACTTGGTTGGACAGCGCTAACTAAACCCGGGTGATTGGAAATTACTCGCCTTCGCTCTCTGTTTAATTTAGCATATTAGCAAAGTTACCCTAAGCCAAATCAGCTATTCAGGTCAGGTGCGTTTTAGCAGACTTCCCTTAAGGGAAATCCGCTGTTGGGGTCGTACTCGCGATGCGATTTTCGAAATTTTTATTCGAATATCCATCGATCGTTATTTAGTAGTTCTATATAAAAAGAAAGACCAAGCTGAAAATGGAACAGGCGGAGCGTGATTTAAAGAAGGAAATTTTCAAGATTCGAAATCTCTCGTTACTAAACGTCGGATCGCAAGAGTGTATAGAATCAATCTTATTGCAAATTAAATGTACTATGAATATTGTTATATATATTTATTCTCTACCTTGAATATTCACCGAGATATTTGCATTTTTCTGTTTTAAGCGTTCAGCAAACTCCCTCTTCTACTCCTATTACATAATCAATACTCTTTTATATAATAAACCAAATTATTCGAAGCTTCTTAAATACCACGTCTTATATTCTTGGACTACTATATTTGATCGATTGTGATAAATATTATTCTGATTCATTATAAATTACAGTACTAGATATAGTAAATAGATTTTCACCTTACTACGATGTAATCACCTGTTTTACACACCTAATTTGCGGTCCGAAAGCTACATTCTCCGCCCTAGGGCCGCAAAATCAGCTGTTTATTATTTTAATTCATTCATTTTATTATATACATTATATTAGTTTGTTTTGCTCGTATTATTGTTTAGTTATTTAGTAATTATGGCTAATAATATATCAGAATCTATAAATAGAAGAGCAAAAGAAATCATGGCAGATTTGTTATCAGCAAAATCAAAAGATAGGTATGACGAAGAGTATACAAAGATTTTGTAAAGTAAAACCTGGAGATGTGAATGATGAAGTTTTACTCGTATATCTCTCGGTCCTATTTCAATTAAATTAATACGTTATATTTCAGTAATTGTTTTGCAGACCTGTTTGTTAGCAGATTTCCCTTAAGGGAAATCAGCTATTGAGGTCGTACTCATGATGCGAGTTTCGAAAAATTGACGAATGAAAGATTTCTTATTACCGTTTTTATTTATTAACTTGATATTCACGGTGTTATCACCAGTATGTAAATTTGTCTATTGTAAACCATCACGTGGGAAATCTGCTTAGTTTACGCAGCCCCTGAGTGACGGAATTTGTTTTTTAAATGTGTGAAGTGGTGTGGAGATAGGTCCTCAATCAGCTATTGAAGTCGTACTCATGAGGTGATTTTTGCAAAATGTCTTCAAATGTCTATCGATCCTACCTAGGAGATGACGAAAATGAGGTCCGTTCAAATTTATATATATATTACATTTACCGCTCTAGTGGTTACGATTATTGTATTATCGTTACCAAACTCGATATATAAGCGTTTTTAATAAAAGAAAAATCATGTTCGTTAACGGCTGAAATCGGACTGACGGGAGATGAGGAATTTCAAAATATCTTCGTTGTTATAAGTCTTATCAAAAAAGTGTATAGAACAATAATATTGCAAATTTAATTTCCTATAAATGTTGTTATATAAATATTTTCTCTATCATGAATATTAACCTTAATATTTGGATTATTTAGTTTCAGCTTTCAGTAATCACCCCACTTCTACTCATGTCATTTTAACATTAAGCTACTACATCATGAACTACTTTATTCTAAGCATTAATACCAAGTATTTGTCTCTTTGAACTTTTACTTTTTGAGAAGTATTGTGGCGCACGTGGGAAATCTGCTTTATTAACGCAGCCTCTGCGTGACGAACGTTTTCTTGCTTTATTATTTTTCGTAGTAAATGGACTTATTTAGTGTTAGACATTCAGCCCCCCCCCCTCTACTCATGCAATCGCTAATTAGTGCAACTGTTTAAATGAACACCTCACGTTCAGCTTTAAACTATTTACATTTTCTTATAAGGAGCATAAGAGAATATAATGTAGAATGACGTCATCAGTATGACATTGCACCAAGCCGGAAATCCGGTTAGTTTAGGAGGGAGGAACCTGCGTGATGGACATTTTAAAAAATAGATATACCCATGTTTGTCTTATCTAAACCCTTCTTGGGATATGCTGATGACATTTAGAAAGAAAAGGTTTGACATTTAGAATGTTCTTTATCGATTAGATTTGAGCGTTTCTTTATGTGGTGTTTCCTTAGAGTGATGGTAGTCAAAACTATCTCCATTTGACAAAGCCAACGTAAAAAAGTCCGTCAAGCAGGTGCTGCGTAAACTAAGCACGATTTCCCACGGAAAGGTTTACGACAGATAAATCTACATACTGGTAACACCACCGTGAATGTTAAGGGAATAAATACAAACGATAATAAGAAATCATTCAGTCAATTGACATGTTAATAATATCTGTAATGGAAAGCGCCTGAATTGTAATCAAACAGGGCAGCCAACCTCTCAGAGCTTAACAGATAGATAGAAATGTTCTTCACCGGAGAGGAAAACAATTACTTAAATATATAAGAATATAACATATTAATTAAATAACTATTTACTATATATAGCACTGTAACATCAAATGAATCAGAATAACTTTAATCTCATTCACACAAATGTTAGTAATCAAGAACAAAAGACGGCGGGGGGGGGGGAGGGAGGTCAACTGAAATAGTTGTATACATCAAAGAATAATAAAAGTCTCTTGAAACCATATTTAGTAATGCTCAAAACTGAAAAATTCTAATATCTCGGTTAATTCTCAAGATAGAGAATAAATCTGTATATCAATATCCATAGTACACTTAGTTAACAATAAGATTGGTTTAAGACATATATACTAGCTCAGATACCCGGCTTCGCCCGGGAATTGATTTGAGGCTGAATGGTGATGGTATTTTTTTGGCAAGGCTTTACTTTGCACAATATTATGACATTTACCTGTCCCAGTGTTTAGGGTTAATACCCGTTGTTGGCATTTGTTAATAATAAAATTAATTTTTTATGTAAGTCTTCACTGTCCTCCAAATTGTCATATTTCCCGCCTCCTGTGCATTATGCATAGATTTCAGCTATTAAGGACAAAATATTAACATTGTCTTGAATTAATTTTTCCAGCTGAGGTACCTGATAGTTCAAATAGGAATTAATTGTTGAGCATATCAATATTTCTACGCAAATTACTTGCTCCACACATTGTTCCTGGAGAAATGTATAAAAAAAAAAAAAGTTAATCTAAATAACAAAGTAAACAACTTTTGCTAGGTGCATGTTTGTCGAAAAACAAATAGACAATGAAATATCGCGAATTTTTATTTCAGGCCTCCCTTATAACCCCCACTCCCTTTCTAACCTAAACATTTTAATATAGCTTATAATCATGAAAGAATTAATGCGAATTGACATACCGAGTTTTGTTCAGTTCGGTTCAATCGTTAGCGCCCAATAAAATAGATGACTCCCGCTTTAGTTTATAGTGTATATCTCGTTTATACATTGTTAAAAGACAAAAATGAATATCACAAAAGTTACTCTAAATAACAAAATAAACAACTTTTGTTATGTTCCTATTTGCCGAAAAACGAATAGAAAACGAAATACCGCTATTTTAAATTCAGGCCTCCCTTACAACCCCCCACTCCTGCCCGTCCCTAGAAATGTTGGTATGGCTTATTATAATGAAAGCGTTAGTGCTAATACACATACCTAGTTTTATTTATTTCGGTTGGGTCTTTTGTCCCAAATAAAATTGTTCACTTCCGTTATAGGTTTTAGCGTATATCTCGTTTATAATTCAGTATACGTAAAAAGTGTATATAACAAAAGTTACTTTAAATAACAAAATAAACAACTTTTTTTATGTTCATATTAGCCGAAAAACCAATAGGAAACGAAATATCGCTATATTTTTTCAGGCTTCCCTTATAACCCCCACTCCTGTTCGTCTCAGAGGATACTAATATAGCCTTAAGTCTAAGTTGGGTTAGTAGTAATATACATACCAAGTTTCATAAAATTCGGTTCAGCCGTTTATGGGTGAAAATGTAACAAATAAACAAACCCACACGAAATAAACAAAATGCAGTTATGGTGTCTATGACATCTAAAACGAAAAGTTATCGGGTAATTTCGCGAAAAAAATCAATGTACAGACAGAGGTTACCATTATATATATATATATATATATATATATATATATATATATATATATATATGTATGTATGTATCGCTCCTGATTTTCTTCATCTTCAGGGGGTAGGATCGATGGAGACTGAAGGACAGTTTTGGAAAATCGCGTCATGAGTACAACCTGAATAGCAGATTTCCCTTAAGAAAAATCTGCTAATAAGCCGGCCTTACACGTGAAGTGTTAATTAAGCAGATACCCGAAGCAGATGACGTCTTTCTATACAGATTACCTGCGTAGTATTCGTACCATCTGCTCGACGGACATTTTTATATTCGCGTATAATATCACCTCTTCGCCATGAAATACAATTAGCGGAGGTAATACTGCCATTCTCGGAAATAATGAATATCTCCAGGGCACGGAAGTTACGGCAGAATTAATTATTTATTGGAAACTTCAACTTCAAAATGAAGAAAAGAGAGGCAACAAGATAAATATTGTAGAGGATTGACTATCGACTTGACTAAGTTAGTTTCAAAGTCGTGTTTACCTTTGCAAAATTGGAAACTGGTTGGCACATTTCCGATTGGTGGGGTCAAAAAATGCAAGAAGCCAATTTGTTTCAGTTGACATCTTGTTTAAATATCTAATATTACATTTGAAATTCAACGTCAAATACGTAATTGGCAACCGCCAAGTCAGGGGCACCCCCCAAAATTCAGGCGGTACCCAATTAGGTATTTGACATTGAATTTTAAATCTAATATCACACATTTGAGCAAACCTCCACTCCTAGGGATGTTATATAAACAATACTCTGTTATATAATAATAGTTATTTATTTGTGATCATTTTACAACTCGAGTGAAACGTTTACCCACACGAGCGAAGCGAGTGTGGTCATTTCACGAGAGTTGTAAATTCTACTTTCGTCACGAGTGTAATATTAATTTTTTTCTGTAATCGTGTAATACATGATCAGATCTAACCAGAATATGAACAAAATTAGGATGTTGTGAAGATTATGGTATGTTGTTGGTAGGTTATAAGCATGGTTGTGAAAGGTTATAAGCATAGTTATATAACAACTAGTGATGATTGTGAAGTAGTGCAGTTATAAACAAGTGCAGGTTATAAACAAGGAAGGTAATTATTATTATATTTAAATTTTAAAATATATAGATTATTTACACCAATAATTCATTCACATTTCAATTTATTTTGTTAAAATAAATTCTTACAATGTTAAGAAACATTTAAAAGCATTTAATTTCCAACTTCAAATTATTTTTTAATTTATACTTATTACTAATTAAGAAGGCAATTCGCTTTCTTCACTCTATTGCAAAATGTTTCATTTTCTTTACTCATTTGAGTTTTGTAATGTTACCATTATTCAACGATTACAGAAAAAAAAATTTTCCGAACTTTAATGCCAAATAATGTTTCAAGAGACCTTTATTATACTGTGATATATGCAACTATTTTTCTGGACCCTCTCCCCGCCGTCCTGAGGCTGACCTGTATTTTTTTTACAATACAGGCGCTTTCCGTTTGATTAAATTAAAATGACTAACTGAAAGATTTCTCATTGCTGTTTGTATTTATTTACTTAATATTCACGGTCGTGTTAACTGTTTCCAGCGTGTAGATTTATCTGTTGTAAAACTTCACGTGGGAAATCTGTTAAGTTTACGCAGCTTCTTCTACTGGATTCACAATGTGCCCAAACATCACGAGACGCCTAATTCTCTGGTTAAATACCAAATATTGTTTTATTCGAACTTATGATTGATTTTCCATGATACTATTTTGGGTTTTCGAAGTTCAACGAAATTATCCGTTTTGACACTCAAGACTCGGTTCGGTGTTCGTTCTGATTAACGTAACTCGCGTACATAAAAACGTATGTTAATATTTCATATTAGGGATATTATGGCTTAAATCGAGGCAAAGGTGGAGTGGGTGGGAGGTGTACCACTTCAATGCACTTCACGCTTCAACGAACATAGATATAGAGAGAGGGAGAGCGGGAGATGCAAATTGTTGGTAAAAATCAGTCGATAGAGAAAATTTTGAATTGAATATACTGCGAAAGTTCTATAGCCGCGATTATATCCCAGCATAGATTCAATTTCTACACTCCAATTCATGGCCGGTTTCTATTATGCTAGTCACTGGTGAAAAGAATCTACGCCGTAGTAGCATTCACAGATCTCTTCCAAACGGATAAAAAATAAAGCATAGTCAATATACGAACGGAATATATTCCCTAAAATCGAACAACCAAATATACCAGGACAAAATATGATCTAGGCACCATAAATCTTCCTGCTATTGCTATTAAATTAAACAAAATATTTAGTTCACTTCATTTGATGGTATTTGAGTTTATCAGGAAAGTAAAAGTACAATGAGAACAATAGTTGGTGTGTTTGAGCTTCAAATAAAGCGCTTTATGATATAAAAGTCCGTCACGCAGGGGCTGCGTAAACTAAGCAGATTTCCCTCGTCAAGTTTAGTAATAGATAAATCTGCATACTGGTAACACAACAGCACCGTGAATAAATACTAACGGAATTAAGAAATGTTTCATCCAATTTCAATAACCTGCCGACAGGAAGCGTTAGGTTAGAAATGTAAACAAAAGGGTCTGTCCGTTTCACACCGGAAAGAATAACAATTTCTGAAATATATCAGAATATAACATATTAATTTTATTGAGAACTATTTACTATACCTAGTACTGCAATTAATAATGAGTCAGAATAATTGTTATCTCAATCAATTAAATTTTAGTAGTCCAAAACCTTAAGACGGGGGGGGGGGTCACCGGGACATATTTGCATGTATCTCGTATATTAAAGGTCTCTTGAATATAATTTTTAGTATTTAAACTTCGAATAATGTGATTTATTATGTAGCAGAGTATTGTTTATGTAACATGAGTAGAAGTGGCGGTTTGCTGATTGCTGAAAACTGAAAAATGCAAATATCTCGGTTAATATTCAAGATAGAGAATAAATGTATATAACAATATTTATAGTAAATTTAATTTGCAATAATAGTGATTCT
This sequence comes from Riptortus pedestris, assembly GCA_019009955.1. NCBI lineage: Eukaryota > Metazoa > Arthropoda > Insecta > Hemiptera > Alydidae > Riptortus > Riptortus pedestris. The sequence continues at coordinate 17,743,336 of CM032231.1, forward strand.
ATACAATTTTTTGATCCGATGTATAGTAACGAGGATATTTCTAATTTTCAAAAATCTCCCCCTCTATACCCCCCTCCCATTGGTCCGATTTCAGCCGTTAGGGAAATCTGCTAAAAGCCTATTGTTAATATTACATGAGGAGAAGACGGGGGGGGGGTTACTGAATATCTCGGGGGGAAAAACAGTAAATTTGAGTAAAAATGTTACAGAACCAATCTCATTTCAAATGTAATGTTCTAAAAATTTGGTTATATACTTTTGTTCACTATCTGGAATATTAAACATTCGATAATCCCTCCCCCCTCCTCATGTCATTAAGATGCTAGATCATGAAAATTAAATACCAATTCTTGTTTTCCTGGAACCTTTACTTCGCGAGATACTTGAAAATACGTTCCCTAATGACGTCATAAATTAGAAGTTACATAAAAATTGTATATTTGATCTACACTAAACTTTTATCGTTTAATAACTCTAACTATAGTTCATCGTCGTTAATGGCTAATATCGGACCGGGATTTTGTGGGAATTCGATTATTCATAATATTTCCGTTATTATAAATCATATAGAAAATTGTTGTAGAACCAATCGTTTTAGCAGATGAGGGAAATCAGCTATTGAGGTTGTACTCATGACGCGATTTTCGAAAATTTTCTTCAAATGTCTATCGATCCTACCTACCTACCTACTAGATGACGAAATGAGGTCCATTCAAAATTGTATATATATATATATATATATATATATATATATATATATATATATATATACTGGATCATGATCGAGTACAGCAGGCAAGCGCTTTAGATGCGATGGCACCATCTTCAAGCCCGTCAAAACTTGTACTGAGTTAGTTGCTAGTTAGCCAGTAGATATTATGCGTCTATTCACCGTATTTGGTTGTTTATTTAACTAATAACATAAACAGCCTAATACGGTGAACAGAGTCATAAAACCTACTGACTAACGGACATCTAACCCAGTACAACTTTTACGGGCTTGAAGATGGTGCCATCTCATCGAAAGCGCTTGCCAGCTGTACTCGACCAGTCTTCTTCGACCATATATTTAAGGTTCTAACCCTTTATATATATATATATATATATATATATATATATATATATATATATATAAATTTGTCTGTTACCGATTGAGATAAAAATTGCTCTGATTCATTATAAATTACAGTTCTAGATATAGTTAATTATTGTTATTATTTATTTACGTCCACTTTTTGTAACTAAGGCTAATTGGGATGGGTTTTCTACAGGTTACCACACTTTTCTTGCCAGGATGGGATTTTAGGATCTTATTTAATGAATTTCGTCACTAAATAATTTCCTTTGCCCAGGCGAGAATCGAAGTCGTCACTCTAGGTTTACCATGTGAGATAAAGGTCAACGCTTTAACTCGCCTGGCTAACCTGAGCCCCAGATATAGTTAATAGTTTTCAATAAAGTTAATATGCTATATTCTGATGTATTTCAATAATTGTTTTTCTTTCCGGTGAGAAGCTGACTGACCTTTTTACATTTCAGATGCTTCCCGTCGGGAGGGGAAAGATTTCTTATTTCCGTTTGTATTTATCCGCTTAATATTGACGGTGGTGTTGTGCTACCAGTAGGTAGATTCATCTATTATTAAAATTCACGAGGGAAATCTGCTTAGTTTACGCAGCCCCTGCGTGATGGCCTTTTTTAGTATTCGGCCGTCAGTAAACCCCCACTCCGACTCATGTTATATTAACAATTAGCTGTTGTGAAGCACGTTATTTGAAGTCTAAATACCTAATATTGTTCTTATTGAACTTTTACATTTTGAGATAAATGCAAATACGTGACTCACGTGGGAACTCTGCTCATGTAACGCAGCCCCTGAGTGACGGACATTTTAAACTATTCATGAGCTACAATTGTTGGTCTATATATATTTTTTAATTCAAATATTAAGCGAGTTATTCGTACATTCTTGTTTACAGACTTCAGTAACCCCGACTACTAGTCATCAGATTTTTACTCAGACATAGAATATATACGGGGATTAGATCAAAAGTGTGTTACAACCGTAAGTGGGGCTCCAACTAATTTTACCCAGCCCCTTCATGACAGACTTTTAATGATGTTCAGTTATCCTCAGAAACGTAAATTTGTTTAACTTGTTTCATTTAAGCAACACCATGTTAAAAGAGATTGGCAGTGATGTATAGGTGTACCCAGATGTCGGCAATTAACATTGCATCCTATGCAACTTAGAATAAGTACATGGACATGTATGAATACAATGTTTCTTCTTCAAGTATATTGATTTCATAATGTTAATTAGCTATAACTGTACTTGTGATCATTTTTGGGGAAAAAAATTTTATTCTTAGATAGTTTATAAAAAATGCTATTAATAATTATTATTGCTATGAATGTTTTTATGAAATAATAAAAATATTTGAAGAATATTAATGCATTAATGTTGGAATAATTATAACTAAATTATAAAGAATTGATAAAATATGGTTTAGAATATATGACTTAAAAGGAAATTGTTTTTAGATGAGGGTGTATAGATATATATATTTTTATATTGTTATTGTTCTTCAAAATGTATGTTTATATTTATTTAGTCACGTTGAGGAATACATTAATGAGAATATAAGGGGTTTTATACCAACTATTGGAGCGTTCATTTCACTGTCTAAGGATATCTATTTATATTGTTGAGTGTTAACAATTTTCCAAGATTTATTATCTCTTATTCTAGGATAACTGGAACTAGGGACCTTGTGATACTGGATTCGATCCGATATCTAGTATCGATACCATACTGGTATAAAAGTATCGATACTCCGATAATATCGCATTAAAAGTATCGATACCAAAGGTATCGGTATCGAAACACCTCTGGTTATTAAATCAGGTTTTTTAGAAAAAAAAAATTGTGATTTATTACTGTTATAAAACGTCAGTTTTATCTCTTTAAAAACGTTTTCTTGTTTCTTAAAATAAAAAAAAAATTTTTTTTTTTGTTTCATTATGGAAATTGATGAAGAATGTAGGTAATCCTCAATTGGCGGTTATTCTTTATCCCCTGCCTTTGAAATATCGTACTACGACATAATTTGATTTATTACTCATTATCATGTATTTTATTTACTTTAAATTCGAAATTTTTATTAATTTACTTTTAATGTAATTAGTAGATATTAAATTATCAAACGTTCGATACCGATACTCATCTTTTTGTTGCGATACCGTTGAAATATCGGAAGCAAAGTATCGATACCAATACTCCTAGTATCGAAACATAAGTATCGATACCTACCCATATCGGTAGTATCGCAACGTCCCTAACTGGAACACAATTGTAATAAACCAATTGTACCTGTAATTACCGTTGTAGGCAACAATGTAATGAGTTTAAAGGAAAGCTGTAAATGAGTTTAAAAGCTAAAACGAGAGAAAGCCAACCTGGCTGATGGCATCCAAATTACTGGTCAGACGTACTGCCCCCCCCCCAGTATGCCTCGCCCAATTTCAGCCATTGACAAATATGCCCATTAGTTTTGAATGAATCGGTTAAATATTGAGTGTGGTTTAGATAGATAGATCACCTGCGTGACGGACTTTTTTTCTTTTAACAGGTGTCCTTCCATTAACTAAAATAATATTAAATGAAAAAATAAAACAAAATTAATGCATACATATGCTCATTAGAAAAAAATAATAGAAAAGTAAAATGAATAATAATAACATTCACAAAAGTAATTCTTAATTACATGAACCTAAAATAATTCATTATTCATTTATTATAATGCTATTTGTTCTTAAGCACAAAAAAGGAATAGAATTATTAATCAGTATGTATCTCTTTATTCTTCAACTTATGACTTAGCAACAAAACAAACAACTGCCTTGTGTATCTACAACTACCTAAACATATGATTCTACACCTAACCTATATCCTACAAATCCAAAGAGATATAAAAATAAGAGATATATAAATCTTCCATTATAATATACAGTCCTTAACATCTCCCTCTTCATGAAGATGAGGTGCGGTAGGAAAGACCTCTTCTTCATGTCCGGATGAACCTTCTGTCACGAAGGTACCTCCCGCCGCCGATCAAGTCGATGACACAGCTCCTCTCCCCTTCCTTCTGAACTACGATGCCTTCCATCCAAGGATCGCCTCGAGTCTGAGGGTGTTTCCTCACCTAGACTTTCTGCCCGACCTGTAGCGGAGGCAGCGGTCCCGCTCCACGGTCATAGGTTGCTTTGTAAACTCTCTTCCGTTCCTCTTCCCGCAATGCAACTGGGTATCTTCTTGGAGGAATAACAACTGGATGTACTGTCTCATCTAATTTTATGTCGTACAATCCCTGAAAACAACCTAGTCCTTGGGCCTATATCTGGAAGTCATGACAATATCAATTTCGTATGATTTGACGCTTTAAGTCGGAGAACACGTTCGTCCAAGTAAATCAGCCCCCTTCGCAAGCAATCCTCTGCTCCAATAAGTGGGTTATATTGTGTGTTGATCACTTCCAATTTGAGGCGATATTTCTTTTTTTTCAAATGACATGTATTTTTATTTGTCCTAAGGAAGTTGTTACTCACCTCCATAAAACGCCAAAATTGTCTTGCTAGGCTGTAGTTTAATCAATGACGAGGAACCAAATAGTTTCTTCAAGGTATCTTGAAGAACTCCCTAACACTATTATTATAAAACCACTGGTATCTTTACTTATTTGTTTTCTTTTGGAATCAGTATTGTTTTCGGGGTTTCTAGTTTGGGTCTTCCTCATGTGGTGCCTTGAATCACAGTACATAACGCATCTGAAATATGTTATGTCATCTTCTTCCAGAATATTAAGTATGGAACACACTCCTCCTGAGCTCAGTTTTTAGATATTTCCACTGCAGAAGAAAAATAATCGTTTTTCCCATGCTAGGCGAAGTTGTGATATTCCTTTCATATTAACAGAATGCGATTTTCAGCTGTAACAAAGAGTTTTGGACTGTGAGAGACCTCATGCCAGGTTGGGTCGCCGTTCTTAAATATCATGTGCATTTTCATCCTATCTCAGCTTGCAGGGACATTTTTTCTAATTGAGATATTATATTAAACAGTTTTTAGTAAGTATTCATGATAGTGATGCGGTAGATTTAATTAGGAATTTTTGTGAAACGCCACCCGGGCCTAGCCCTTTGTCAGGGCATAAACTGTACACTGCTCTATTAAGTTCACTATTTGCCAACTCTGTCAATAAGACATATGGATGGGCTGCATCAAGAAATGGGGGACAAGTGTTAAGTTTCGGGTATAATGCCTCAAAATACTTATTCCATTATTTGTTTCTGATTGATTAGGTGTATGCATCAAATTTCCTTGGAGTGCATTTTTTCACAACATTCCAGAGGGCTTGGCTGGTGTCATTTGTAAATTCTTGATAATAATCATCCTTGGCCTTAGATACTGCATTTGTGTAATTTTTCTTTTGACAAAAGGATATTATCTATATTCTGTTTTGTTAGGTTTTTCCTAAACAGTTTTAGCGATTTATTATATTTATCTTGGAATTCTTTGCATTGGTCATTGCACCAGTGATTAGATTGTGGTTTGATTATTGATTTCTTTTACTATGAACCATTTCACAACTTGCTGCCGCTATTTTTATGTCTCCCTCGTATACTATTCAATAAATACATACCAAATTCTCCCATTAGCATCACCAGCAGCAATATACCTCTTTTATCAAAAACATTATCGCTGCTTCATGTTATACGAATTTATTCCCTATTATCAATAACATAATTTATGCTGTCAGTTACACAGCCAACCCTACAGTTCGAATCTCCTCCTAAATAAATCTCGTACTCTGTATTTTGCTCCAATAAAATTTGTATAACATCAATAATATTTCTGACATAATTTACAGATTAATATCGCGTTTGACGTAGAAACATCCGATAATGAATTTATTCTCATGTTGCACCTTGTAGATAATCCTGTAAGGTGATTTATCTATTAACTCTACATCATAAATATTTTTAATTCAATCTTGAAAACGTCAATAGCATATTTCCCCTGAGGCAAATCAGCTAAAATTTCTATATTACCTCTGTCTCCTTCTATTGTTTTTCCTGGAAATAGATGATTGAATTGTTAAAAAATTACTTCTCCAGTCTTACTATATTAACTGTGCAATTTTATAAACAAATTAAACTTGTTAAAACTCTTTGATAGTGACTAATACTCTGTATTGATTCTTACTCTACGGGCTCTCGAGTCTGGTATTGATCAAATAAACATTATCATGTCAAGCCCTCAAAATTTTAATTGTATTAAGATTTTTCGAAATCCTCCCCCCTCTCCCACTAGCCGGGTTTCAGCCGGTAACGAACTTGCTCTTTAGTTTTACATAAAACGTTTAAATATTGAGTTTGGTATCAAAACTGGCGACCTGTAAGAGAAAAGTGTATGCGAGTGCGTGTATGCACAATTTTAACTATTCATTATTTTCGTCAAACCCTAAGTGGGACCGATGGACATTTCATAATATTTTATCGAAAATCCCGCTATGAGTACAATCTCAATGACTGATTTCCCTTAGGGAATCTTCTAACATCCCTGTGATTTTTGTATTAATGTTGTTGATTCCTCTCCCTGAGGAAATGCACTCAAAATATGTAACATATTGATTTTAGTACATAAGGATACGTATTTATATGAATGACTGGCGGTATATGTCTATGCCTAGCAACACAAATTTATGATTTATATTTCAATTAACATCTTGATTTTAATTGTTTGTTTTGTTGTTTCAGGTGAGTAGACTGGTTTCCTGCTGTTGGTAATCCGCGAGGTAATGTATGGCTTGCGGTACATATCTGCTTTATAAATGGTAGTTTATATGTATATATATATATATATATATACAGTGCTGTGAAAAAGTCTTTGAACAAACTGTTCTTGTGAGAATAATTTAAATAATTTCATTTTAGCACTTAATTTTTTACTTATTATTTTGTGCTAAGAGTCCTAAATGTATTGAGCATTTAACTTTCTAATGTAAAAATGTGTACAGTGGTGGATAAAAGGATTTATAACTGCTTGTCAATATAGTCACTATTAGGTTCTAAATTCTTTTTATAATCCTTTCTATTGACATCATCTTAATATTTACATTATTATCATCTCTTTCTCTTGAAATCAGTATAACGTTCAGTTGGAAGGTACAACATATTTGTGAAAACAAAAAAAAAACGTTTTAATTCATAGAATACTGCGTTTTTTCAAACAGTAAGTAAAATTTATTGTGTAAAATAATTTTCCTTAATAAACTTATTTTTTTCTGTACTTTAAACCAACTGATTTTCAGGAAATGGCGAAAATTAATCTTCTTGATAGACAGAAAGTGATTATTTTGTATCAGCAGGGCCTTACTATTCGTGAAATTCAAAGGCAAGTGAAAGGTTCTATTTCAGGAATACACTATATTATTAAAAAATCTAAAAACAGCAAATGTCTTGTGGACTTAAAACGTTCTGGTAGGCCCCGAAAGTTAAACCGTGCTGCAGAAAAACATTTGAAGTTGTTATCTTTGCGCAACCGCAAAAAGAATAGCACACAACTTGCTCAAGAAATAGCTAAAGCCACAGGTACACAAGGATCTTCTTCTTTGGTTAGAAGGAAACTTATAAGTTTTGGACTTAGGGGATGTGTGGCTAAGAAAAAACCATTTTTCCGTCGTGGAAATAAAGGAAAGCGTTTGAAATGTGTGAAAGAACATGAAAATTGGACCGAAGAGGACTAGAAAAAAGTTTATGGACCGACGAATCAAAATTCGAAATGTTTGGCTCTAGGAGAAGACAGTATGTGAGGCGGTGGCCAGGAGAGGAGTATTTGCAAGAATGCTTAAATCCAACTATGAAGCATGGAGGAGGTTCTATAATGGTTTGGGGTTGCTTCTCCGGCTATGGAGTAGCAGATCTTGTGAGAATAGAAGGGAAAATGGATGCTAAAAAATATCACAGTATTCTTAAATCTAACGCAATACCATCTGGGTTGAGGCTCATAGGGCCGGGATATGTTTTGCAGCATGCCAATGATCCAAAGCATACAGCCAGAACTATCAAAGATTATTTGTCTAGAAAAGAAGATCAGGGACAGTTAAAATGTATGGAATGGCCACCTCAGAGTGCTGATGTTAATCTTATAGAGCATTTGTGGGAATTACTTGATAGAAAAAGAATTGAAAGGCAATCAAATTCTTTAGAAGAGCTGTGGAGAATCCAAAAAGAAGAATGGGAAAAAATTTCCCCTGATTACATAGCCTCTTTAATTTCTAGTGTTAAAGATAGATTGCTGAGCGCCAAAAGAAATAAAGGAGTACAAACTAGATACTAATTTTTTGTTTGTGCTATATGGTTATTAAATATTTTTTCACTGCAATATTATATGGGTGGTATTTTTAATTAAATAAAATATTTGCTTCACAATAATTTTGTTTTTTTCCTTTTCTTCCAACTTAGATTATTTAAAAAATTACTTTGTTCAAAGACTTTTTCACAGCACTGTATATATATATATATATATATATATATATATATATATATATATATATATATATATATAGTATTCTAGTTTACTTTAGTATTAATATTAGCAGCTATGTTCCTTTCTTTTAATTTTGTGGAATGTATGTGCTCGTGTAACGATCGAGTAACGATTTCGTTATTGTGAAATAATTTTTTCGATGAGATTAAACTCTGATGGGAGACTTTTTCCCTTATCTTGAGGGAAATCATTCGTTATTCAGGCAACTACATGATTTTGATAAACCTAAGTTACATAAAGTGGTCGTAAATAATACGATAAATAAAAGGATGTGAGTACAATTAGCATATTTCCGACATTCTCTTGACGCAATTTCATGTTTTGTTTCCTATTTCTAATGCGCTGAGACAGAATAGCTAATGGGAGGGGGGGGGGGAGGACACAAAACATACGACACGTAGCGGCTGCGTAAACCAAGCAGATTTCCCTAGTGCTCGCTCATCCACGAAATCCCAATCTTACCACAGATTTTGTGTTGAAAAAAAGCCTTGCACAAGGCAAGAAAAAGAAACTACGAATAACTCCCTTATTATTTACATTACAAGAAAATCTATACAACAACAATTACAATTTATAACAAAACTTGCAATAAGAATGGTTTAATATAATTTTTCGATAATACAGTATAAGGAAGAAATTCCAGTGCCACAGGCATGATCATCACTTGTAGTTGCTAGGAGTGACGCACCTCAGAGGTATCTATGACATTAAGTACATCAACCTCTGTTGACTTATGCTATTCACTGGTAGGTAGAAGGGAGTCACCTCAGAGGCATCTGTGACATCATAGGCAACAGCCTCTGATCACGCAAATGCTCATCACTGATGGGTAGGAGGGAATCACCTCAGAGGTATCTGTGACATCATTGGCATCAGCCTCTGATCACGCAAATGCTCATCCTTGGTTGGAAGGAGGGAGTCACCTCAAAGATATCTCTGACATCGTAGGCCTCAGCCTCTGTTCACGGGTATGCTCATCACCGGTAGGTAGGAGGGAGTCACCTCAGAGATATCTGTGACATCATAGGCATCAGCCTTTGTTCACGGGTATGCTCATCACTGGTAGGTAGGAGGGAGTCACCTCAGAGATATATGTGACATCATAGGCATCAGCCTCTGAGCACGCAAATGCTCATCACTGGTAGGTAGGAGGGAGTCACCTCAGAGGTATCTGTGAAATCATAGGCATCAGCCTCTGTTCACGGGTATGCTCATCACTGGTAGGTAGGAGGGAGTCACCTCAGAGATATCTGTGACATCATAGGCATCAGCCTCTGAGCACGCAAATGCTCATCACTGGTAGGTAGGAGGGAGTCACCTCAGAGGCATCTGTGACATCATAGGCATTATCCTCTGTTCACGGGAACGCTCATCTCTGGTGGGTAGGAGGGAATCACCTCAGAGATATCTGTGACATCATTGGCATCAGCCCCTGATCACGCAAATGCTCATCCCTGGTTGGTAGGAGGGAGTCACCTCAGAGGCATCTGTGACATCACAGGCAACAGCCTCTGATCACGCAAATGCTCATCACTGGTTGGTAGGAGGGAGTCACATCAGAGTTATGTGTGACATCATAGGCATCAGCCTTTGTTCACGGGTATGCTCATCACAGGTAGGTAGAAGGGAGTCACCTCAGAGGTATATGTGACATCATAGGCATCAGCCTCTGATCACGCAAATGCTCATCACTGGTAGGTAGGAGGGAGTCACCTCAGAGGTATCTGTGACATCATAGGCATCAGCCTCTGATCACGCAAATGCTCATCACTGGTAGGTAGGAGGGAGTCACCTCAGAGATATGTGTGACATAGGCTTGAGCCTCTGTTCACGGGTATGCTCATCACTGGTAGGTAGGAGGGAGTCACCTCAGAGATATCTGTCAAATCATATGTATCAGCCTCTGTTCACAGTTAGCCTCATCACTGGTTGGTAGGTAGGTGGGAGTCACCTCAGAGATATTTTTGACATCATAGGCATCAGCCTCTGAGCACGCAAATGCTCATCACTGGTAGGTAGGAAGGAGTCACCCCAGAGGTATCTGTGACATCATAGGCTACAGCCTCTGTTCACGGGTATGCTTATTACTGGTAGGTAGAAGGGAGTCACCTCAGAGGTATCTGTGACATGATAGGCATCAGGCTCTTTTCACGGGTATGCTTATTACTGGTGGGTCGGAGGGAGCGACCTCAGAGTTATCTGTGACATCATAGGCATTAGCCTCTGTTCACAGGTAGCCTCATCACTGGTAGGTAGGAGGGAGTCACCTCAGAAGTATCTGTGACATCATAGGCATTAGCCTCTGTTCACGGGAATGCTCATCACTGGTAGGTAGGAGGGAGTCACCTCAGAGGTATCTGTGACATCATAGGCATCAGCCTCTGATCACGCAAATGCTCATCACTGGTTGGTAGGAGGGAGTCACCTCAGAGGTATCTGTGACATCATAGGCATCGGCCTCTGTTGACGCAAATACTCATCACTGGTAGGTAGGAGGGAGTCACCTCAGAGATATATGTGACATCATAGGCATCAGCCTCTGAGCACGCAAATGCTCATCACTGGTAGGTAGGAGGGAGTCACCTCAGAGGTATCTGTGAAATCATAGGCATCAGCCTCTGTTCACGGGTATGCTCATCACTGGTAGGTAGGAGGGAGTCACCTCAGAGATATCTGTGACATCATAGGCATCAGCCTCTGAGCACGCAAATGCTCATCACTTGCGGGTAGGAGGGAGTCACCTTTAGAGGTATCTGTGACATCATAGGGATCATCCTCTGTTCACGAAAATGCTCATCACTAGTAGGTAGGAGGGAGTCACCTCAGAGGTATCTGTGACATCATAGGCATCAGCCTCTGATCACGCAAATGCTCATCACTGGTAGGTAGGAGGGAGTCACCTCAGAGGTATCTGTGAAATCATAGGCATCAGCCTCTGTTCGCGCGTATGCTCATCACTGGTAGGTAGGAGGTAGTCACCTCAGAGATATCTGTGACATCATAGGCATCAGCCACTTTTCACGCAAATGCTCATCACTGGTAGCTAGGAGGGAGTCACATCAGAGTTATGTGTGACATAGGCTTGAGCCTCTGTTCACGGGTATGCTCATCACTGGTAGGTAGGAGGGAGTCACCTCAGAGGTATCTGTGACATCATAGGCATCAGCCTCTGATCACGCAAATGCTCATCACTGGTAGGTAGGAGGGAGTCACCTCAGATGTATCTATGACATCATAGTCATCAACCTCTCTTCATTAGAATGCTCATCACTGGTAGGTAGGAGGGAGTCACCTCAGAGATATCTGTCAAATCATATGTATCAGCCTCTGTTCACAGTTAGCCTCATCACTGGTTGGTAGGTAGGTGGGAGTCACCTCAGAGATATTTTTGACATCATAGGCATCAGCCTCTGTTCACGGGTATGCTCATCACAGGTAGGTAGAAGGGAGTCACCTCAGATGTATCTGTGACATCATAGGCATCAGCCTCTGTTCACGGGTATGCTCATCACTGGTAGGTAGGAGGGAGTCACCTCAGAGATATCTGTGACATCATAGGCATCAGCCTCTGAGCACGCAAATGCTCATCACTGGTAGGTAGGAGGGAGTCACCTCAGAGGCATCTGTGACATCATAGGCAACAGCCTCTGATCACGCAAATGCTCATCACTGGTAGGTAGGACGGAGTCACCTCAGAAATATGTGTGACATTATAGGCATCAGCCTGTGTTCACGCAAATACTCATCACTGGTAGGTAGGAGGGAGTCACCTCAGAGGTATCTGTGACATCATAGGCATCAGCCTCGGTCAGCAGGCATGCTCATCACTGGTTGGTAGGTGGGAGTTAATTTATAGGTATTTGTGATATCATAGTCATTGGCCTCTTTTTTCGGGTAGCCCCATTACTGGTAGGTAGGAGGGAGTCACCACAGAGATATCTGTGACATCATTGGCATCAGCCTCTGTTCACGGGTATGCTCATCACTGCTAGGTAGGAGGGAGTCACCTCAGAGATATCTGTGACATCATAGGCATCAGCCTCTGTTCACGGGTATGCTCATCACTGGTAGGTAGGAGGGAGTCACCTCAGAGGTATCTGTGACATCATAGGCATCAGCCTCTGTTCACGGGTATGCTCATCACTGGTAGGTAGGAGGGAGTCACCTCAGAGGTATCTGTGAAATCATAGGCATCGGCCTCTGTTGACGCAAATACTCATCACTGGTAGGTAGGAGGGAGTCACCTCAGAGATATATGTGACATCATAGGCATCAGCCTCTGAGCACGCAAATGCTCATCACTGGTAGGTAGGAGGGAGTCACCTCAGAGGTATCTGTGAAATCATAGGCATCAGCCTCTGTTCACGGGTATGCTCATCACTGGTAGGTAGGAGGGAGTCACCTCAGAGATATCTGTGACATCATAGGCATCAGCCTCTGAGCACGCAAATGCTCATCACTGGTAGGTAGGAGGGAGTCACCTCAGAGGCATCTGTGACATCATAGGCAACAGCCTCTGATCACGCAAATGCTCATCACTGATGGGTAGGAGGGAATCACCTCAGAGGTATCTGTGACATCATAGGCATCAGCCTCTGATCACGCAAATGCTCATCACTGGTTGGTAGGAGGGAGTCACCTCAGAGGTATCTGTGACATCATAGGCATCAGCCTCTGATCACGCAAATGCTCATCACTGGTAGGTAGGAGGGAGTCACCTCAGAGATATCTGTGAAATCATAGGCATCAGCCTCTGTTCACGGGTATGCTCATCACTGGTAGGTAGGAGGGAGTCACCTCAGAGATATCTGTCAAATCGTAGGCATCAGCCTCTCTTCACGGGTATGCTCATCACTGGTAGGTAGGAGGGAGTCACCTCAGAGATATCTGTGACATCATAGGCATCAGCCACTTTTCACGCAAATGCTCATCACTGGTAGCTAGGAGGGAGTCACATCAGAGTTATGTGTGACATCATAAGCATCAGCCTCGCGTCAGCTGGCATTGCTCATCATGGTTGGTAGGGGTGGGAGTTAATTTATAGGTATTTGTGATATCATAGTCATTAGCCTCTTTTTAGGTAGCCCCATTACTGGTAGGAGGGGGAGAGTCACCACAGAGATATCTAGTGACTTCATTGGGCAATCAGGTCTGTTCAAGGGTATGCTCATCTACATGCTAGGTAGGGAGGGAGTCACTCAGAGATATCATGTGACATAGAGGCATCAGGCCTCTGAGCACGCCAAATTGGTCATCATGGTAGGTAGGAGGGCGGGAGTCACCTCAGAGGCATCTCTGACATCATAGGGCAACAGCTCTGATCACGCAAAATGCTCATCACTGGTAGGTAGGTAGGAGTCACCTCAGAGGCATCTGTGACTCACAGGCACAGCCTCTGATTCAGCTAAATTGCTCATCACTGGTAGGTAGGACGGAGTCCACCTCGGAATATGTGTGACATTATAGGCATCAGCCTGTGTTCACGCAAATACTATCACTGGGAGGTAGGTAAGAGTCACTCAGAGGTATCTGGACATAATAGGCATCAGCCTCTGTTCACGGTATGTTATCACTGTTAGGTAGGAGGAGTCACCTCGATGTATCTGTGACAATCATATTCATCAGCTCTGTTCACCAGAATGCTTCATCATGGTAGGTAGGAGGGGTCCCGCCAGAGATATTCTGTGACATCATAGGCTTCAGCCTCTGAAGACGCACACATTCTCATCATAGTAGGTAGGAGGGAGTCACCTCAGAGGGCATCTGTGACATCAATTGGCAACAGCCTCTGGATCAGCAAATGCTCATCACTGGTGGGTCGGAGGGAATCTTCTCGAGGATCTGTGACTCGTAGGAATCAGCCTATGTCACTGGTATGTCATCATGACTGGGAGGTAGGAGGGAAGTCACCTTAGAGGTATCAGTGACATTCGTAAGGCCATCAGCCTCTGACACGCAAATGCTCATCACTGGTAGGCTGGACGGAGTCACCTCAGAAATATGTGTTGAATTATAGGCATCAGCCTGTGTGCACGCAAAATACTCATCACTGGTAGGTAGGTAAGAGTCACCTCAGAGGTTATCTGTGACATCATTGGCATTCGCCATCTGTTCACGGGTATGCTTAATACTGGTAGGTTAGGGGGAGTCCCCTAGATGTATCTGTGAAATTCATATTCATCAGCCTCTGTTCACCAGAATGCTCTTCACTGGTAGGGTAGGAAGGGAGGTCAGTCACCGCCAGAGATATCTGTAGACATCATAAGGGCATCAGCCTCTGAGCATCGCAAATTCTCATCACTAGTAGGTAGAGGGAGTCACCTCAGAGGCATCTGTGACATCATTGGCAACAGCCTCTGATCACGCAAATGCTCATCACTGGTGGGTAGGAGGGAATCATCTCAGAGGTATCTGTGACTTCGTAGGAATCAGCCTCTGTTCACTGGTATGCTCATGACTGGTAGGTAGGAGGAAGTCACCTTAGAGGTATCAGTGACATCGTAGGCATCAGCCTCTGTTCACGGGTATACTCATCACTGGCAGGAAGGATGGAGTCACCTCAGAGATATCTGTGACATCATAGGCATCAGCCTCGGTCAGCAGGCATGCTCATCACTGGTTGGTAGGTGGGAGTTAATTTATAGGTATTGTGATATCATAGTCATTGGCCTCTTATTTCGGGTAGCCCATTACTGTAGGTAGGAGGGAGTCCTCAGAGATTATCTGTGACATCATTGGCATCAGCCTCTGTTCACGGGTATGCTCATCACTGGTAGGTAGGAGGGAGTCACCTCAGAGATATCTGTGACATCATAGGCATCAGCCTCTGTTCACGGGTATGTTCATCACTGGTAGGGAGGGGGAATGCACCTCAGATGTATCAGTGACTTCGTAGGCATCAGCCTCAGTTCACGATTAGCTTCATCTCTGAAAGGTAGGAGGAAATCACCTCAGATGTATCTGTGACATCATAGTCATCAGCCTCTGTTCACCAGAATGTCATTACTGGTGGGTTGGAGGGAGTCACCTCAGAGATATCTGGGGCATCTTTAGGCTTCAGACTCCGTTCACCGCAAATGCTCATCACTGGTTGGTAGGTGGGAGTTAATTTATAGGTATTTGTGATATCATAGTCATTGGCCTCTTTTTTTCGGGTTGCCCATTACTGGGTAGGTAGGAGGGAGTCACCTCAGAGGTTCTGTGAATTCATAGGGGCATCAGCCTCTGTTCCAAAGGGTTTGTCATCACTGGTAGGTAGGGGGAGTCACCGCAGAGATATCTGTGACATCATAGGCATCAGCCTCTGAGCACGCATATTCTCATCACTGGTAGGTAGGAGGGAGTCACGTAAGAGGTATATGTGACCATCATAGGCATCAGCTCTGGAGCAACGCAAATGCTCATCATGGGTATTAGGAGAGTTGTTTCACCTCAGAGGCATCTGTGACATTCACAGGCACAGCCTCTGATCACGCAAATGCTCATCACTGGTAGGTGACGGATGTCACCTCAGAAGTAATGTGTTGACATTATAGGCCATCAGCTGTGTTCACGCAAATACTCATCACTGGTAGGTAGTGAGGGAGTCACCTTCAGAGGTATCTGTGGACATTCATAGGCATCAGCCTCGCGTCAGCAGGCATGATCATCAACTGGTAGGTAGGTGGGAGGTTAATTTATAAGGTATTTGTGATACTAGTCATTGGCCTCTTTTTTCGGGTAGCCACATTACTGGTTGGTAGGAGGGAGTCACCTCAGAGGTTTCTGTGACATCATTGGCATCAGCCTCTGTTCAAGGGTATGCTCATTATGCTAGGTAGGAGAGGAAGTCCACCTCAGAGATATCTGTGACATCATAGGCATTCAAGCCTCGGTCAAGCAGGATGCTCATCACTGGTTGGTAGGTGGGAGTTAATTTATAGGTATTTGTGATATCATAGTCATTGGCCCTCTTTTTTTCGGGTAGCCCCATTACTGGTAGGTAGGAGGGAGTCACCACAGGTTATCTGTGAATCATTGGCATCAGCCTCTGTTCACGGGTATTGCTCACATGCTAGGTAGGAGGGAGTCACCTCAGAGATATCTGTGACATCATAGGCATCCAGCCTTGAGCACGCAAATGCTCATCACTGGTAGGTAGGAGGAGTCACCTCAGAGGCATCTCTGACATCTTAGGCAAGCCTCTGATCACGCAAAATGCTCATCACTGGTAGGTGGTAGGGAGTCTCCTCTGAGGCATCTGTGACATCACAGGCAACAGCCTCTGATCACGAAATGCTCATCACTGGTAGGTAGACGGAGTCACCTCAGAAATATGTGTGACTTATAGGCATCAGCCTGTGTTCACGCAAATACTCTTCACTGGTAGGTAGGGTAAGAGTCACCACAGAGGTATCTAGTGACAAAATAGGCATAAGCCTCTGTTCACGGGTATGCTTATCACTGGTAGGTAGGAGGGAGTCACCTCAGATGTATCTGTGACATCATATTCATCAGCCTCTGTTCACCAGAATGCTCATCACTGGTAGGTAGGAGGGAGTCACCGCAGAGATATCTGTGACATCATAGGCATCAGCCTCTGAGCACGCAAATTCTCATCACTAGTAGGTAGGAGGGAGTCACCTCAGAGGCATCTGTGACATCATTGGCAACAGCCTCTGACACGCAAATGCTCATCACTGGTGGGTAGGAGGGAATCATCTCAGAGGTATCTGTGACTTCGTAGGAATCAGCCTCTGTTGACTGGTAGGTAGGAGGAAGTCACCTTAGAGGTATCAGTGACATCGTAGGCATCAGCCTCTGTTCACGGGTATACTCATCACTGGCAGGAAGGATGGAGTCACCTCAGAGTATTGTTGAACTTCATAGGCATCAGGCTCGGGCAGCAGGCATGCTCATCCTCTTGTTGGTAGGTGGGAGTTAATTTATGGTTTTTGTGATAATCATAGTCATTGGCCTCTTTTTTCGGGTAGCCCCAGTACGGGTAGTAGGAGGGAAGCACCTCAGAGAAATTCTGTGACATCAATTGGCATCAGCCTCTGTTTCACGGGTATGCTCATCTCTTGTAGGTAGGAGGGGAGTCACATCAGAGGATATCTGTGACATCATAGGCATCAGCCTCTGTTCACGGGTTTGTATGTTCATCACTGGTAGGGAGGGGGAATGCACCTCAGATGTATCAGTGACTTCGTAGGCATCAGCCTCAGTTCACGATTAGCTTCATCTCTGAAAGTTAGGAGGAAATCACCTCAGATGTATCTGTGACATCATAGTCATCAGCCTCTGTTCACCAGAATGCTCATTACTGGTGGGTTGGAGGGAGTCACCTCAGAGATATCTGTGGCATCATAGGCTTCAGCCTCCGTTTACGCAAATGCTCATCACTATGAGGTAGGAGGGAGTCACCTCAGAGATATCTGTGACATCACAGGCATCAGCCTCTGTTCACGGGTATGTTCATCACTGGTAGGGAGGGGGAATGCACCTCAGATGTATCAGTGACTTCGTAGGCATCAGCCTCAGTTCACGATTAGCTTCATCTCTGAAAGGTAGGAGGAAATCACCTCAGATGTATCTGTGACATTATAGGCATCAGCCTCTGTTCACGGGTATGCTCATCACAGGTATGTAAAAGGGAGTCACCTCAGAGGTACCTGTGACATAAACATCAGTCTCTGTTCACAGGTATGCTCATCACTGGTAGGTAGGAGGGAGTCACCTCAGAGGTATCTGTGACATTATAGGCATCAGCCTCTGTTCACCAGAATGCTCATCACTTGTAGGTAGGAGGGAGTCACCTCAGAGATATCTGTGGCATCATAGGCTTCAGCCTCCGTTCACGCAAATGCTCATCACTATGAGGTAGGAGGGAGTCACCTCAGAGATATCTGCGACATCACAGGCATCAGCCTCTGTTCACGGGTATGTTCATCACTGGTAGGGAGGGGGAATGCACCTCAGATGTATCAGTGACTTCGTAGGCATCAGCCTCAGTTCACGATTAGCTTCATCTCTGAAAGGTAGGAGGAAATCACCTCAGATGTATCTGTGACATTATAGGCATCAGCCTCTGTTCACGGGTATGCTCATCACAGGTATGTAAAAGGGAGTCACCTCAGGGGTACCTGTTGACATTACATCAGTCTTGCCGTTTCAAGGGTATTACTCATCACTGGCAGGAAGGAGGGAGTCACCTCAGAGGTTCTGGGTTGACATTATTGGCATCAGCCTCTGTTTCTAGGTGGAATATGCTCATACAGGTAGGTAAAAGGAGTCACCTCAGAGGTACCTGTGACATACGCATCAGCCTCTGTTCACGGGTATACTCATCACTGGCAGGAAGGAGGGAGTCACCTCAGAGGTATCTGTGACATTATAGGCATCAGCCTCTGTTCACGGGTATGCTCATCACAGGTAGGTAAAAGGGAGTCACCTCAGAGGTATCTGTGACATAAGCATCAGCCTCTGTACACGGGTATACTCATCACTGGCAGGAAGGAGGGAGTCACCTCAGAGATATCTGTGACATCATAGGCATCAGCCTCTGTTCACGGGTATACTCATCACTGGTAGGTAAGAGGGAGTCATCTCAGAGATATCTGTGACATCGTAGGCATCAGCCTCTGTTCACGGGTATACTCATCACTGGCAGGTAGGAGGGAGTCACCTCAGAGATATCTGTGACATCATAGGCATCAGCCTCGGTCAGCAGGCATGCTCATCACTGGTTGGTAGGTGGGAGTTACTTTAGAAGTATTTGTGATATCATATATCATGGGCCTCTTTTTTCGTGGTTAGCTCATTACTGGGTAGGGTAGGAGGGAGTACGTCAGAGATAATCTGTAGACTTCGTAGGCATCAGCCTCTTTTCAGGGTTGCTCTTGACTGGTAGGTAGGAATGGAAGTCACCTCAGAGGTATCTGTGACATCATAGGCATCAGCCTCTGATTACGCAAATTCTCATCACTGGTTAGTAGGAGGGAGTCACCTCAAAGGTATCTGTGACATCGTAGGCATCAGCCTCTGTTCATGGGTATACTCATCACTGGCAGGTAGGAGGGGGGTCACTCGAGGATATCTGTGACATCATAGGCATCAGCCTCGGTCAGCAGGCATGCTTATCACTGGTTGGTAGGTGGGAGTTACTTTAGAAGTATTTGTGATATCATAGTCATTGGCTTCTTTTTTCGGGTAGGCTCATCACTGGTAGGTAGCCAGGAGTCTCCTTAGAGATACCTGTAACATCATAGGCATCAGCCTCTGTTCACGCAAATGCTCATCACTGGTAGGTAGGAGGGAGTCACCTTAGACATATCTGTGACATCATAGGCATCAGCCTCTGTTCACGGGTATGCTCATCACTGGTAAGTAGGATGGAGACACCTCAGAGGTATCTCCTGATATCATAGTCATCAGCCTCTGTTCATGGGATGAGGCTCATCACTGGTAGGTAGGAGGGAGTCACCTCAGACATATCTGTGACATCATAGGCATCAGCCTCTGTTCACGCAAATGCTCATCACTGGTAGGTAGGAGGGAGTCACCTTAGACATATCTGTGACATCATAGGCATCAGCCTCTGTTCACGGGTATGCTCATCACTGGTAGGTAGGAGGGAGACACCTCAGAGGTATCTCTGATATCATAGTCATCAGCCTCTGTTCATGGGAATGCTCATCACTGGTAGGTAGGAGGGAGTCACCTCAGAGATATCTGTGACATCATAGGCATCAGCCTCTGTTTCACGCAATGCTCATCACTGAGTAGGTAGGAGGGAGTCACTCAGGACATATCTGTGACATCATAGGCATCAGCCTCTGTTCACGGGTATGCTCATCACTGGTAGGTAGGAGGGAGACACCTCAGAGGTATCTCTGATATCATAGTCATCAGCCTCTGTTCATGGGAATGCTCATCACTGGTAGGTAGGAATGGAGTCACCTGAAAGATATCTTTGACTCGTAGGCATCAGCCTCTGTTCACGGGTATGCTCATGACTGGTAGGTAGGAGGGAGTCACCTCAGAGATATATGTGAAATCATAGGCATCAGCCTCTGTTCACGGCGATGCTCATCACTGGTAGGTAGTCACCTCAGGGGTATCAGTGACTTCGTAGGCATCAGCCTCAGTTTACGATTAGCCTCATCTCTGAAAGGTAGGAGGAAATCACCTCAGATGTATCTGTGACATCATAGTCATTAGCTTCTGTTCACCAGAATTCTCATTACTGGTGGGTTGGAAGGAGTCTCTTTAGAGGTATCTGTGACATCATAGGCATTAGCCTTTTTTGTAGTTATGCTCATCACTCGTATGGAGGGGGAATGCACCTCCGAGGTAGCAGTGACTTCGTAGGCATCAGCCTCAGTTCACGTTTAGCCTTATCTCTGAAAGGTAGGAGGAAATCACCTCAGATGTATCTGTGACACCATAGCCATTTGCGTCTGTTCACGAGAATGCTCATTACGTGTGGATTGGAGGCAGTCACCTCAGAGATATCTGTGGCATTATAGGCATCACCCTCTGTTCACGGGTATGCTCATCACTGGTGGGTAGGTTGGTATATATATATATATATATATATATATATATATACAATCCTTACGAAACTCGATATGTAAGCGTTTTATGTAAAAAGAGAGATATTGTTCGTTAACGGCTGAAATCAGACTGTGGGGAGGTTGAGGGGTGTTTAGAGGGGAAGAATTTTGAAATTTCAAAATATCTTATCATTTTCATTCGTCAGATCGAAAAATCGTATAGGATCAATCTTATTTCAAATGTGATGTATATACACGTTTTCTCTATATTGAGTATTAACCGACATATTTCCATATTTTGTTTTCGGCCATCAGTAAACCCCCACTCCTACTCGTGTCATATTAACAAAAGTCCGTCACGCAGGGGCTGCGTAAACTAAGCAGATTTCCCACGTGAAGTTTTACAATAGAGAAATCTGCATACTGCTAACACTTAACACCACTTTGAGTAAATACAAGCGGTAATGAGAAATCTTTTGGTTAATTTTATTAAGCTCCCAACGGAAACGGCTTCTGAATTGTTAACACATAGGTCTGCCAACCTGACTGATAAACATCTGAATATAAAACAATAACTTTATTGTAAACTATTTACTATATCTAGTACTGCAATTTATAATGAATCAGAATAATTTATATTTTAATAACTGAAATTTTAGTAGCCCAAGAACAAATGAAGGGTGGGGGGGAGGCGATGAACAGAACGTATTTGCATAAATCTCACAACGTAAAAGCAGTAATGACAAGAAAGGTTAGAAGAAGCTTCTACCGGAGCCGAACAGTTACGGAAACGGCTGAACTAATCCGAACAGTTCCATCCGATCACATGTCTCACACACTTAATACAAATGTAACTATCTTGGTTAATATTCAAGATAGAGAATAAATGTATATAACAATATTTATAGTAAATTTAATTTGCAATAAGATTGGTTCTATACAATGTTTCGATCCGATGCATAATAACGGAGATATTTCGAATTTTCGAAAATCCCTCCCTCTGGTCCGATTTCAGCCATTAACGAACTTGATTTTTCTTTTTACATAAAACGGTTAAATATCGAGTTTCGTGACAATCAAACAGAAATTGCTAGAGCGGTAACGGACAAATGTATATAATTTTGAACGGACCTCATTTTCGTCTTCTCCTGGGTAGGATCGATGGACATTTGAAGAAATTTTTCGGAAATCGCGTCATGAGTACGACCTCAATAGCTTATTTCCCATAAGGGAAATCTGCTAAAAAGCTTTTACATTATTAAGCACTTTATTTGGAGGCTAAATACAAAGTATTGAACTTTCATGCTTTGTGATAAATGCAAATACGTGACACATATGGGAAACCTGCTTAATTTATGCAGCCACTGCTTCAGAAACCCCCCCCCCCACCCTATTAATCATCACACTTAGGAATAAGAGATGTCACCAATTAAGATTTGGTTTTATGACGCGAATATGTTTATTTGATCTATACCATACTGGACATTTAACCGTTTCACACGCAAATGACTGACATCGGATCAGTAATCGGGAGGTTTAGACTGATGGGATAATGCGAGAATTCATTTCCATTTCTGTAAATTGATATGTTTGGAGTGGGATTGTATTGAGCTGGGGCCGCTGAACTGGTTTGTGTTTATAACGAGAACTACTACGGTGAAAAGCGTTTCGCTGGCTCTGGTCCAGATGTTGCGTTCCAATAGTATTTCAAATGCACCGCCACTATGTCCCCTCGCTTACCACATATTAATAAACCTACATACTATCAATAAAAGTTTTTATCGCGACTTAATGAGAAAGGTACGGAGTGGGTTTATAGGTTATTTATTGTGTACAGAACATGACGGAATGAAAACATGAACAAGTTTATATATTTTCCACGTGAAGTTATACAATAGAGAAATCTTCATACGAGAGCTGAGCAGTATCGGCAAAGGGCCGAAATAGCTTTTGGCGGGACACTCAGTCGTCCGTTGCGGCCCAAATTTAATAAAAATGCAAATATCTCGGTTAATATTCAAGATAGAGAAGAAATGCATAGAACAATATTTATAGTAAATTTAATTTACAATAAGATTGGTTCTATACAATATTTTGATTCGACGTATGGTAACGGTGATATTTCGAATTTTCGAAAATCCCCTCTCTAACCCCCCCCCCTCCGCTGGTCCGATTTCAGCCATTAACGAACTTGATTTTTCTTTTTACATAAAACGTTTAAATATCGAGTTTGGTAACGATCAAACAAAAATTGCGACCGCTTGAGGGTTAACAGTCAAATATATATATATAATTTTGAACGGATCTCATTTTCGTCATCTCCTGTGTAGGATCGATGGACATCTGAAGAAAATTTTTGAAAATCGCGTCATGAGTACCTCAATAGCTGATTTCCCTTAAGGGAATTCTGCTAAAATAAATATAAGTAGGCAGGCAGTGAGGACGGCCACAAGTTATTTAATAACGTCAATTTTGATCCACTAAGGCTAATTGGGACTGTTTATCTATGGGTAATCTCCATTTTCGTCCTAGAGTGGTACTAACAAGTGGAGAGCGCGGCCTTCCCCCACCGATTGGACCTAAGCTTTTCCAGTATATAAGTATGTAGTACCTAATGAAAAACAGATTCTGTTTAAGCGAGAGAACGCACTTCTCAAGAGTTCGTCTAAAAAAAAATATTAAAGGTTAAAAAAAAACTTTAAAGTCTCGATGTGTTGTTAAGGCAAGTACTCCTAATGGAATCGGAGTCCCAGTGGGTAACATTTTCTTTTTGTAACCACAAGATCTCGAGATCGAATCTCGCCGGGAGTGACTACTTTTTCCTGGATTTTTTAAATTTACTTTTCGAGAAGATTTGACTGAGTTTTGAAGTAACCTTGTCATGTGAAGAAATGAAATGCTACTTTTTCTGAAAAAAGGCTACCATATGAGTAAATTGAGAATCGCAACTTTTTAAATTTCGGTCTTGGGTGTACATTTACCAAAAACAACAAATACGCCAGGCTCATGCTATGACGTGATAAAGATGAGAAGGCATGCTAAAGCTGCATAAATGGCGACATGCCTGCTGTGTTTGGAGGTTTTAACTACTAAACCCCGAGTGTTAGCTATGAGTGTAAATAATTGGAAGGCAAACACCTCATTAATATCTAGGATAGTCTCATTACCACGAAATGGTGCCCAACATCACTCCCTGATAGTTCATGCACGCCATGTTTGTTTAATATCAGATTACTCCATCATTAACACAGCTCGCTGCTAACTATGAGACCTACCTTACTAATGAGCGTTAAATTGTTCCATCAATATATATATATATATATATGTGTGTGTGTGTGTGTGGGATAATTGAAGGAAAATCAATATGGTTTATCTAATTTTAAGGAAATCAGCTATTGAGGTCCTACTCATGACTATTTTCGAAAACTTTCTTCAACTGTCAATCGATCCTACCTAGATGACGAAAATGAGATCCGTTCAAAATTATATATATATGCCTGTTAACGCTCTAGCGTCCTGTTTGATCGTTACCAAACTCGAAATTTAATCGTTTTGTGTCAAAAGAAAGATCAAGTTCGTTAATGGCTGAAATTGGACCTGGGGTAGGGGGGGGGGTTTAGAGGGGGATTCTGGAAAATCCGAAATATCTCCGTTATTATGCGTTGGATCGAAAAAATGTATAAGATCAAACATTTGGCAATTAAATTTACTATAAATATTCTTCTATACATTTATTCTGTTTCTTGAATATTAACCGAGATATTTGCATTTGTATTGTGTGTGTTGTCGGCAGAAGTCGGCTATATTCGGGACTTTCCGCCGAAAGCTTGTTTGCCCGTTTCCGTAACTGTTCGTCCCTCGTGAATTGGTTTAGAGATTCTTTACTACTACTGTTATTAGTAGGCAGATTGTTCTATCGTAAAACTTCAAGTGGGAAATCTGCTTAGTTTCCGCAGTGGACGTGACGGACTTTTCTAATTAAATTCAGCGGGTTTCTCTTCGGGTTTTAGGTGATTCAGGAGCTGCGTTAACAAAGCGGATTTTCCATGTGCGTCACATGGTTGCATTTATTACAAAACGTTAAAGTTCAATGAGACCAATATTTGGTATTTAGGGCTCAAATAAAGTGATTCAGAATATAACAGATTATTACTAATATGAAAGGAGTAGGAGCTTAATGAAGGCTGAAAACTACAAAATGTATCTGAGTTAATAAAACATAGGAATAAATGTACATAACATTATTTATAGATCATTATTTTGCAATAACATTGATTCTTTACAATTTTCGATCTCACGTGTAACAACGGGAATATTTTGAATTTTCAAAAGTCTCCCCTTCTAAACCCCTCCCATTCGTCCGATTTTAGCCGTGAACTGACTCTATCTTCATTTTTATATAAAACTTATCTCAAAAATTAAAAGTTCAATGAAAACAATATTTGGTATTTAAGCTTCAAATAAAGTGCTTCATAACATAATAAAATATTGTTAATATGAGATGAGTAGGTTTGGGGGTTTACGGAAGACCGAAAACTAAAAAATGCAAATATCTCAGTTAATAATCAAGATAGTGAAAAAATGTAAATGACATCATTTATAGAACTTTAAATTTGCAATAAGAATGGTTCTATACACGTTTTCGGTCCAACGCATTATAGCGGAGATGTTAAGAATTTTCGAAATTCTCCCCCTCTAAACCCCCCTCCCCCTGGTCCGTTTTCAGCCGTCAACGAACTTGGTCTGTCTTTATGTATAAAACGATTATATATCAAAGTTTGGTAATGATGAGACAAAAATTGCGACCGTAAAAGACAAATATATACCTAGTTTTGAACAGACCTCATTTTCGTCATCTCCTGGGTTGGATCGATGGACATTTCAAGAAAATGTTTGAAAATCGCGCCATGAGTACGACCGCAATAGCAGATTTCCCTGAAGGGAAATCTGCTAAAAATATATATATTATATATTTGAATTTACAGCTTTTTGTAAAGACTATATAAAATGGAAATGCTAGCAATTATGCAGAAAGCATTATTTACATTTTTAAGACTACCTTGTTTGCTGTACGGGAATACTACTTGTGATACTTGATCTGATTAGCTAAATGTTGTATGGAATATCGTTGCCATTAAAACAGCCTAATTGGAAACTAGGTTCATTAATTAATTTCAACGCCAAGTATAAAATGTGCAAATGCTCTTGTATCTATTGACTAGTGTATATACGATGTATATACTAGTGTATATTGACAATGCCCTCAACTCATTTATAACAAATACTCAAAACCCGATTGGTACTCTCTGTTTCCTCTAATTATCAATTAACTATTAACCTTTGCCATCCTGATATTTCCTCTGCTCGCTTATTTTAATTACGTGCTAATTCATATTTAATGGACTTTGGAGTATAGTCGCATCCTTCAAATATTACTGAAGTCAGTACTCATCTCAGGCTCTCTTGATTAATTATCACAATTCTGATGCCTCCAAAAATAAAATACAAAATATTAAATATAATAAAAACAAACAAATAAAAAAAACAAAAAAAAACTTAATTCCTTATTACCAGATTTGCCTCGAGGCAAATGAGCTCTACGCTTCTCTCACTATAATTATATCCTGCATAGTTTCTTATTAGAGGAAAAATTCATCACGCAGGAGCTGCGTAAACTAAACTGATTTCCCACATGTCGGAATAACACACTGCTGATCTCATGTCAGCATATATCATCTATTTCCAAAAAAAAATCCCATGAGAAAAAGTGGGCGGTCAATAAAATCCTAATTGATGACATCATCACACTATTTCGATGTATGTCACATAATAAAGGTCCGTTGAAAAAAATATTTAGTGGTTGTGCTTGAAATAAGAGGTTTCATGGTATATGGTCCCATTCCATCCTTTAACGCGCTTGCGATTTTGTTTTACATAAAACGATTAAATATTGAGTTTGGTACCGATCAAACAAGAAATGCGATCGCTAGAGCGGTAGCAGACAAATATATATATATATATATATATATATATATATATATATATATATATATGAACGAACGTTTTCGTCATCTCCTAGGTAGGATCGATGGACATCAGTGGACATATTTCGAATGATGGGAATTTGCTGAAATTGATAATTATTGGTGGCAGGTTTGTCTGATTAGTTTACGCATGAAGTTCTTGAAGGACTGATGAATAATACAACCTTCTAAGTACTGGGCTCATTTAAATTAATAAATCTAATGACATGAATTGTTGATTGAAGTACGCCAGGTACACATAGTAGGCCGGTGACTATGGAAGGTTCAAACGGATAATTCAGAGGGAATCTGAAAACCGGAGTTCTTTGCCATTACAATACTTCCATTGCTTTGTACAAGGCAATAAATTAAAAAAAAAAATGTTTATTTGATTTTAGCTGGTCTTTATTGTGGATGAGCCCTCCTCAGTTATTGATTGACTCCAGCCCAATATTAAGGAAGGAATACAGGGCATGCCTCCCATTGTCCCCTGGGCGCATTGTTTGCCAAGACTGGATTAATCCATCAATATTTAATTTATAAAATTATTAGTTTGTGCAATCCGCTCTTGGCTGTCAAAATTCTTCACAATGCCCGGGAATGTTCGACCTACATACAGGGTGTCCCAAGTTCCCTTTCCATCTTCCTTAAAATCCACAATGGTATTAACACGTTCAGTGCAGTCTTCAAAAAAGTGGTTTACCTACAAGTGCGACACAGGGTCAATCGACCCCGTGGTGCAACTATCCACAAGTGCGTCACGGGGTCAACCGACCCCGTACCTATGTCCCGTTTTAATGCGCTACTACCACTCGTAAAATGAACTAAATTGCTATATTCAAACATTTTTTTACTCTTAGGACATCAAAAAATACATGGCAGTCTCAGGCCGTGCTTTCACCAATTTTTTGTTACGTGACTTAGAAATGAATATTTACCTTATATTTTTCACCTTGTCGGGAACTTTTTTTTTCCTTTGTTTAATAATTTTGGTGATCAACGAAGGATTTTAATTTTTGTTATTCATAAAAATGGGTGAATATGAATTAATTTTAAATTACGACACATTACAATCAAAATTTATAAAGATAAAATTAGAAAACGAGAAAAACAAACTAGGAACTAGGAGTTTAGTTTAAACAAATAATTGGAAAATAAACACAATAAAAAAATAATATTAATAAACAAATAATTATTATTTAATTAACAATTCTTCATTATCACAATGGTTAGGACATAGATTGAGCCCAAATACCACTGTCCAGGCCGGCTGGGGGTCATAAAGCCCCAAAAAGTATTTTTTGGATTTGAAATACAAATACGTACTATTTCTAATTTTATTTACTAGTACAAAGCAAAAACCCTCAAAGTATTTTTTGAACATTTATCTTCAAAACCGACTCTTATTGTGAGGCAGTTACGTACGGGGTCATTTGACCCCGTGTCTTACTGGACGTGTTAATAAAAGCCTGAGACTTGGTGTGCCATAATTGTGACCCCTGAAGAATCCTCTCAGTCCATATTCAACCTCCTAACCTTCTCCAGACCATAACTTTGGAATTTTTAGCAGATTTCCCTTAAGGGAAATCAGCTATTGAGGTTGTACTCATGACGGAATTTTCGGTTTTTTTCTTCAAATGTCCATCGATCCTACCTAGGAGATGACGAAAATGAGGTCCGTTCAAAACTGTATATATATATATATATATATATATATATATATATATATATATATATATCAATCTAAGTATCTATACATTTGTCTGTTACCGCTCTAGCGGTCGCAATTTTTGTTTAATCGTTACCAAACTCGATATTTAGTCGTTTTACGTAAAAAGAAAGATCAAGTTCGTTAACGGCTGAAATCGGACTAGGGGGAGGGGGGGTTAAAGGGGGAGAATTTTGAAAATTCGAAATAGCTCCGTTACTATAAGTCGGATCGAAAAAGTGTATAGAATCAATCTTATTGAAAATTAAATACACTATAAATGATGTTATATAAATTTATTCTCTATCTTGAATATTAACCGAGATATTTACTTTTTTCAGTTTTCAGCCTTCAGTAAACCCCCGCGTCTACTTGTGTTACATAAATAATACTCTGTTATATAATAAACCACATTATTTGAAGCCTAAATACTAAATATTGTTTTCATTGATCTTTTACTTTGTGAGATATATGCAAAAACGTTCTGTTGACCCCCCCCCCTTCTTTTGTTTTTGGATTACTAAAATTTGAGTGATTGTGATAAAACTGATTCTGATTCATTACAAATTACACCACTAGCTATAGTAAATTGTTTTCAATGAAATATCATATATTCAAATATATTCCATTAATTGTTTGTCTTTCCGGTCTATCTATGCAGCACTACGAGGTTGGCTTGCCTGTTTGTTTACAATTCAGCCTTGTATTGTACATTTACTGAGCATTCACGGTAGTGTTACCTGTATGTATATTTATCTATTGTAAACCTTCACGTGGGAAATCTGCTTAGTTTACGCAGCCCCTGCGTGACGGACTTTTAATGGAATGCCCTATTTTGTTATGATGGTGGCACACGTGGGAAATCTGCTTAGTTTACGCATCCCCTTCGTAACGGACTTTTATATTTTAAATTTACGTCCACTTAATATAATTGCTGAAAAAGATATTGACTGATTCTAAGATATGTGAACGTCCACATAGCTGTGTACATACAATCAGTGCTATATTGTTAATTAAGGACATATGATACAATAAAGTAGTAAATATGTCATTCCACATAATTAATTAATTTCTTTTTTGTCATATTGTATTATTTCATAATAATTTGATAATATTTAAAATCGGATTATAATCTGTACCGATCTGTACTATTATACAAACAAATACTTGGTATAAACAAATGTATTGTCATATTTAGAAAAATAAATGCTTTTCCTGTTGGGAATCAATAAATAAAATATAGCTAACTTTAATAATGTTTAAAAAAGTTATTCACTAATGTGGTATGCATTGAAATATAACGTTCCCAAATGTATGTGGGAGCGACGAAACTCAGTTATTAACGAGTTGTGCTTTTGTTATAGTTTAAGAATTATTTATTCATTTGATTTATTCATGATTCTCTTGTTTTTCAGGTGAGACAGAATTCCATTTGAAAGTCTGATTTGAAGAGGTAAAATCTGCAATTCATAATAATAACAGCATAGCATATCTAAACATTTAATGATTTAATTGTTTGGTTCAAATAAGATAAATGTGAATAAAATATTAGTTATTTACTGAGGGTGTATTCCATGATTAACTTGAAGAAAATATATCTATGTTGTACACGAATATGGCATTATACTCTTACTCCGTTTATTTCTCTCCCATTGGCACGATTTATTTAGAAATTACTTGCTATTTAATTCATGATGGTGGGGGTTATTTCTTCTTTTAAATAAACATTGAAAGAGACAGGTTATTCTAGCGCACTCTGGTTCTAATTGTAAATTTAGCAGTACAAAATTTAAAATCTTCTAATACAGTTGTTAAGGATAGTCAAAAATGAGAATATAGCTACTTGTGATAGAAATGTAAAAAATAGGTACCGTATTAGATTTTGCACCTCTAACTTCAGAAAAGGAACTTATTAGCCTGTATCAAAAAACGAACATTTGTTAAAAAAAAATTACTTTAAATAGATACGTGATATGTTAGGAAAGTAATGAGACTGATTTCGTAATAACTAAAGTTTTTAATTTTTTTTTCCAACAACAGTGTTATCCCTTTCAAATTAGTCCCGTTTGGCAGCTATACACCAGCAGAGTCGTTGCCACTCTTGGTAGCTGTGCTGGAAGTCTTCAACGGGTATGGCTTATAACTGGTCGGTTACGGTCTTACGAATGTTCTACAGAGTTTCAAAATGTTGTCATACCAACGGCACACTTCATCATCTCCTCGGCCGAAGAAATGTGCAATGAGCAAATCAACAATCAGTACCATGCTGCCGTTTGTATTGTTTTGACAGTTATGGTATCGTGCACGAAGACTTTGATCCACCAGGACAAACTGTCAACCAAGTGTTTTATGAAAGTGTCCTTGAACGGCTCAGCAAAGAGGTGATTCGTGTGAGAGCAGACATTGTAGGCAACAGGATGCTTCATCATGACAATGCGCCGTGTTACAAGGTCATTTCAATCTGCGAATGTTTGACTTCAAAACGCATTCCTGAAGTCCCTCAACACTCTCCCAATTTGAGTCCTCGAAATTTTTTCCTTTAACCGAAATTGAAGCATATCCTAAAACGACGTTATTTTGGAAGTCTGGAGAACATTCAAAAAATTGTGACCGACTAGTTACAAGCTATAGCAGTTGAAGACTTCCAGCACAGCACCAAGAGTGGGAACAACGACTCCACCGGTCCACAGCTGCCCAAGGGAACTACTTTGAAGGGGATAACATTGTTGTTTGAAAGAAATAAAAACTTCAGTTATCACAAAATAAGTCTCATTACTTTTCTAAGTGTCCACATATCACCTGATAAGAGGCTTGTAAGGAGAAGAGAAGAGATTTGAAGCTTGGAGGCTAACAGACCGAAGGCGACCAGAAGATAATGAGGCAGGCCCACAGAAAACTGGAATGACGAGATTAAGATGTCTTGTTGAGGCTGCACCTGGGCAAGAGTTGTTAAGTAGCGGAAATAATGGACTCGCTTAGGACAGGCTTATTATCAAGTTTGTCTTCAAGAAACTCTTTTATGAAACTCATTTATTACAGTGTTTGGTTACGATTTGAAAATCCTCTGCGGAATGAGATTTGCAACCGAAAAATGTCGTAATATGAATTATAATTTGTACTATGTACATATATCAAATTTATCCAAACAACATAGTCCTCCACGTACGGGCTGTGTAAACTAAGCGGATTTTCCAGTCCATCCCTAAATTTCAGCCATTAACTAATTTGATCTTTGGCGTGGAAAGAAACAGTTTAATATCTAGTATGGTTTTTTTTTTTTTTTTTTCAATTGTCGACAGCAAAGTCTTAATTGCTAACGTCATTGCATAATAAATTCGCTTTTATGTCCCATAGTAAAGGGCACATGAAAACAATATTTGGTATTTTCGCTAGGAATAAAGTATTCAACGTATTGGTAATATGAC
The DNA here is from genome assembly GCA_019009955.1 of Riptortus pedestris. NCBI lineage: Eukaryota > Metazoa > Arthropoda > Insecta > Hemiptera > Alydidae > Riptortus > Riptortus pedestris. The sequence goes on from CM032231.1 coordinate 17,775,639, forward strand.
ATAGTTGAAGTGAGAGTTTACTGAAGGCTGAAAACTAAAAATTCCGTCACGCAGGGGCTGCGTAAATTTAAGCAGGTTTCCCACGTGAAGTTTTACAATAGAGAAATCTACCTAATAACAATTGTAGTAGTAAGAAACCTCTAAACCTATTCACGAGAGACGAATAGTTACGGAAACGGCCGCCAGAGCTCTCGGCGGAAACTCCGAACATAGCTGACTCTTGCCGGCCACACGCAGAATACAAATGCAAATATCTCGGATAATATTCAAGACAGGGAATAAATGTATATAACAATATTTATAGTAAATTTAATTTGCAATAAGATTGATTCTGTACAATTTTTCGATCCGACGTATAGTAACGGAGATATTTTGAAAATCCTCCCCTCTAACCCCCCCCCTCCCACTGGTCCTATTTCAGCCGTTAACGAACTTGATCTTTCTTTTTACATAAAACGACCAAATATCGAGTTTGGTAACGATCAAACAAGACTTTCGACCGCTAGAGCGGTAACAGACAAATATATATATATATATACACAGTTTTGAACGGACCTCATTTTCGTCATCGAAAATTCCGTCATGAGTACAACATCAATAGCTGGTAGCTGCTAAAAATGCCAATATCTCATTAATATTAAAGATAGAGAATAAATGTACATGATATTATTTATAGTACATTTTATTTGCAATAAGATTGAGTCTATACAATTTTTCGATCCGACGTATAATAAAAAATATATTTAGAATTTAAGAACTTTCCTCCTCTAAACCATTTCGATTTCAACCATGAATTAACTTGATCATTAGTTTTTCATGAAACAGTTAAATATCGAGTTTGGTTACGATCAAACAAGAATTCCATAAATAAAAAATTAAAGTTTATACAGCCTGCTAATGTAGGAAATAAATGAAGAGTTTTTGAAGGAAAGTAGCGTATATCTCGTTTATTCTTCCTTATGTATATGTGCATGTTTTCTGAAAAACAAACAGGAAATGAAATAAGGCATTTTTCTTGTAATGCCTCCCTTGCAACCCCCACTCCTGTTCACCCCTAGAAATTTTAATATAGCTTGCAATAATGGAAGAGTTAATGCTAATTCACATGCCGTGATTTGTTAAGTTAGACACCGATGGTTATACCCAATACAATTATTGACTCTCCCTATAGATTTAGCGTATATGTCGTTTATACTTCGGGATACAGTAAAAGTGTGTATGGCAAAAATACACATTCAGTTATAAACAATGTGCTGAAAAAAACAATAGGGAACGAAATATCGCAATTTTTCATATCAGATCTCACTTAAAACCTCCACCGAGAATATTAGTACAGCCCATAGTCTGAGATGGGCTAGTAGAAATATTCGTACAATGTTTCTTTAAATTGAGTTTAGTAATTAAGGCGTGAAAGGGTTACAAACAAACAGACACCAAAGCCAAAAATTTATGATATCGTTTCAATGGGATGTGAAACGAAAAGGTATCGTGAAATTTTGTAAAAAATATCAATGTACAGACAAAGGTTACACTTTTATATATAATATAATATAAATATACTGAAACAAAGATATTTGCATTTTTTCAGTTATCTGCCTTCTTTAAACCCATATTCTACTCATGCCATATTAACAATAAGCTGTTATATCATGAGGAGTTTGTTTATTATTATTTACTTTATGCTACTAGGCTAATCGGGACGGGTTATCTATAGGTTACCACCCTTTTCTAGCCAGGGTGGGCCTAAGTAGTATTAAATAAACTCCTTAGTGACGGACTCATTAAATAGGAGTCCGTCACTAAATAAATTTCTACCTCCCAGGGCAGGAATCGAACCCGCCACTCCAGGCCTACCACGAGAGATTAAGACCAACGCCTTAACTCCTTGAGGAGTTTATTTCTAGCCTAATGTCGAAATATTGTTTAAAAGAGACTTTTATGATGCGAGATACATGGAAACATATAAAGTGATTACGTCATCAACAAATATTTTGCTGTCTCGACTCAAACATTTTACGTAATTTGTACGATACTAGTAATTTAACGGCTTCATTCAATACTTATGATCATATCTGTTAATGACTGAAATCGGATAAGCATTTTTATCATGAACTTCGTTTTTCGAAGCTGAATTACCAAATATGTTCGCGGTGATGTTATCAATGAAGATTTTACGTTCTAATCTACACGATTATTATCAGCAGCACACTCATAGCATAAAAGGTGTCGGGTTGAAAAAAGGTAAACCATTAGTGTTGGTATTAGCAGATTTCTTTTAAGAAAAATCAGTTATTTACGTCGTATTCATTATGCGATTTTCGAAAAAGTTCCTCAATTGTCCTTCTATCTTACCCAGGAGATGACGAAAATGAGGTCCGTTTTATATATATTTGTCTGTTGACGCTCTAGCGGTCGCAATATTTGTTGTACCGTTACCAAACGCGGTATTTAATCTTTTGTAAAAAGTAAGATTAAGCTCGTTGATGACAGAAATCGTGCAAGCGGAACTCTGAGCAGAATTTTGAAGATTCGAAATCAATCTTATTGCAAATTGAATGTTCTATGTATGTTGTTTATATGTTTTTAAAGTCTTCAGTAAACCCCTACATATAAGCTGTTACAAGTAGAACGCCTTCATTCTAAGGTTAAATACCAAATATGATTTTCATTGATCTTTTCCTTAATGAGATACACGCGAATAAGTTATGCGATGATGGCACCATCAATTACTCAGAAATGTTTATTTGGTCTCTACAGAGCTAGATATTTAACCGTTTCACTCAAGACTAAAGATCATATTTGTTATTGACTGAAATTGGACTTGAAATGGCGTGGGTTTAGAGGGGGTGGGGAAATCAAAAATCCAAAATATCTTCGTTATTATGAGTTATAGGAACGTAAAAGTTATAGAACTAATCTTATTAAATTATTGATGTTCTACAATTATTAGTCTATCCATTTTTCCTTAACTGAAGTATTATGCGAGTTATTTGTAATTTCTTGTTTTGTGCCTTCATCATGCTTTCGTATAAATAGAGAATAGGGGATGAGATGAGATCAGCTGTAAGCAATACCAGCACCTCGGAAATCTGCTTAGTTTACGCAGCCCCTGCGTGGCGGACTTTTTTAAAAATTTCCTACAACTAATGTTTTATACATGGTTTCTCTAACTCGAATATTAACGAAATCATTTCTATTTTTTTGGTTTAACCCCCACTCCTACACAACCCATTTTTACCTCGATGACTAAACATCTTAAGTCCAACTATCATTTTAAGACCGGTTTAAATATGTTTCCTACAGCGGGAGTAATAGAGAATTGATGGTGAAATATGATCTGGGGAAATCTGCTTTGTTTACGCAACAGCTGCTTGGCAGATTTTTTTTTCTAATTAATTTTCTATGGATTTGTTTTAGGTGTTTCTAGTAATACCTTATAGAATATATTTTTTTTTTTTTTTATAAGAGAAATTCCTTTGGAAATGAAGAATTGTACTTATTACAGAAAAGTGTAATTGGTTTAAGTCACGAAGACGGTGGTACGTTTTTACTTAAGTATAGGTCATTATGTCTTGGCTCTTACTAAATTATCTCCTCTTTGCTATTAATGTAAATGAGACCATCTGGAAGTGGTAGGACAACCTCTCAGTCGCCCTAATCCTTCATGGATATGATATAAAATTCAAAATACTATTCGATTTTGTTGAATATATGATGATAATTCACTGTCAACTATAACTTCTTTGCATTGTCTAATCAACTATTACCTAACAGGCAGATAAGCGTAAAACTATGTCTTCCTGACATACAGTAACTATGTCATTGTCGCTGAAAGATGAGTCAAACTATAACTCCTTTGCAATCTCCTGGACTATGACTTCTTGAGTGAAAAACCTATAACTTCTTTGAGGATGGTTGATTTATCAACCAAACTCTGTAACTATATCATTTTGGCTAGTGATTTTTGAATTGTGACCTGGATAACTTCCTGGATGTGAGTGATGGCCCAAGGAACTCCCTGGCAGGCCGATGAATTTCATCTATGCCTTCCATTCTTCTATGCATGCAGGTTACTTATTAACTATATCATTCTCGATGGAAGGTGAGTCAATATATAACTTCCTCGCAGTCTTAAAGCTGCAATCTCCTGGCAGGTCGATATGTGTCAAACTATGTCCTCCTGGCATGCGTGTGTGGTAGTAGCTTTATCATTATCGCAGGAAGGTGAGTCCAACTATAACTTCCTCGTGGCCTCAAAACTGCAATCACCTGTTAGGTCGACAAGCGTCAAACAGTCCTCCTGGCATCCGTGTTGTAGTAGCTTTATCATTCTCGCCGGAAGGTGAGTCCAACTATAACTTCCTCGTGGCCTCAAAACTGCAATCACCTGGCAGTTCGACAAGCGTCAAACTATGTCCTCCTGGCATGCGTGTGTGGTAGTACCTTTATCATTATCGCAGGAAGGTGAGTCCAACTATAACTTCCTCGTGGCCTCAAAACTGCAATCACCTGGCAGGTCGACAAGAGTCAAAGAGTCCTCCTGGCATATGTGTTGTAGTAGCTTTATCATTCTCGCTGGAAGGTGAGTCGAACTATAACTTCATCGCGACCACAAAACTGCAATCTCCTGGCAGATCGACAAGCGTCAAACTATGTCCTCCTGGCATATGTGTGTGGTAGTACCTTTATCATTATCGCAGGAAGGTGAGTCCAACTATAAGTTACTCGTGGCCTCAAAACTGCAATCACCTGGCAGTTCGACAAGCGTCAAACTATGTCCTCCTGGCATGCGTGTGTGGTAGTACCTTTATCATTATCGCAGGAAGGTGAGTCCAACTATAAGTTACTCGTGGCCTCAAAACTGCAATCACCTGGCAGGTCGACAAGCGTCAAACTATGTCCTCCTGGCATGCGTGTGTGGTAGTACCTTTATCATTGTCGCTGGCAGGTGAGCCAAACTATAACTTCTTTGCAATCTCTCGGTAGGCAGATGCTTATCCAACTATGATATATAGATGAGTTGAAAAACTATAATTTCCTTGAGAATGAGTTAGTTTTCAACGAAAGTTTGTAACTTTAACATTATGGTAGGTGATGAATTGTGAAACTGTAACTTTCTGGAAGGGAATGAGGGTCCAAACAGGTACTTCCTGGAAGGCCGAGAAATTTCAAACTAAACTTTATGGCAGTCAGATAAATGTCAATCAACAATATCCGGGCTTGCAGATAAACTTCGAATTACAACTTCAACAACCATCGATTTTCTATCCAGCGTTGTTACATGATTATTGGGCGTTTTATTTGTTTTCCCCCTGCCTTCTATTAACCCCCTTTCCTAATCAAGTTTATTTCTCATTTCGGCAATTGTATCCCTAATGATACACGTAGTATTTATCGGCTACTCCTGATATTTGATCACGTGACCAGGTAAGCCTGATTTCCACGAGACCGGGCAAGGGAAACAGCCCCGTCGCAAGGACATGTAGTGGTTTCCCATTTCCTTCTCCATCAAACCATCCTACAATAAAGGCATCATGAGGAAAATTCCATTCACACCAATTCAGACATGAGTGGAAAAAATTCGATTCAAGGCCAAAGTTGTTAGATACATCCCGCCTTTAGCCCGTTTGTGCGTGCATCTACCTTCCAGTCTTGCTCTACATGTTGCACGTGGAAATTTAGACAAGTCTTTCCTTTACATCTTACATTTATATCTTGGCATAGGCTCCATATTACTTTAGAAATAAAAAGTCGAATTTGAGATGACATCATCAGCTTGTCATTCCATCTCGTGGGAAATCTGCTTCCGTGACAAACGTTGTTTTTTTGTGTGTCCCGAAAATCCCCATTCGTGTAATTTATTCCTCACATTACGCTAGTCAGCATTATTCAACTTAAAATGCACATCATTCTAGCTGTTTCCTCTTATGGAAAATAAATTATTTTCGAGATTTTACATATGATGAGGAATAGAAGGCTGTTACAGTACATCTTGGATGAGGAATAGAAGGTGTATCTTACATCCTGGATGAAGAATGGAAGGCTGTACCTTACATCCTGGACGAAGAATGGAAGGCTGTACCATACATCCTGGATGAGGAATGGAAGGCTGTACCATACATCCTGGATGAGGAATACAGGGCTGTTACATTACACCTTGGATGAGGAATAGAAGGCGACACGCTGAGGATGGGAGTCATCCTAGGTCGCTAGAGAACCCACTCCAGATAGTTATGACATCGCCTTCCCTCTTCCCACTCCTAGGCATCGAATTTTAACTGGAAATCAGCCGGGGCAGATGTCTGAGGACACTTAATTATAACAACAGATGTATTTCGTATACGCCATTGGTTTTGGTATTATTCTTGAACCTTACTTGTGAGTTGTGTTCCTTATATTTTTAATGAAATACACTTATATTTATTCCGACTGTTGATTGCTACATATTATAAATACATGACTGGGTTTAGTTGGTTGTGTCGTGTGCTGCCAGGATTTACCTGGGCGAGGTGTGTTGGGCTGGTTGCGTGACCTGCTCCTCCAACTAACGCCCTCTACTCTCAAATTGTTATTACTCATGAAACACTTCATTCGTCTATTTATGAATTGTTACTATTTATACTCGACTATTTTGTGTTCCTTTTTAAAACTCTTTGTCAAGTCACAGTTCGTAGATCAGCAAGATATTGGATTGGATCTTGCGTAATCTTGTAACAATAGGAACTCTACCAACTGACAACGCAAACATATCTTAATGGCATTTTGCCAGCAACATATCTTGCCAGGATGTTCTTAAAATAGGTGTGACATTAGAAAGACGGTCTTGAGAAGACATGAAGCTCCGTATTTCCATGTAACCTTATTCCAGAATGCTCACATTGTCGCCTCCAAACTCTCCATGCCTTACACATATAAAGTTAGCCTGGACTCTGTAAAATGAACATGGACCTATTGTTTGTCTTTCTTGAAATATACGAGAATCGTAAGGCGAGCTACATTGTGTAGTCAGCTGATATTGCTGTAACCCTAGAGTGCAGGCTTACTGCAGCTAATCTTCTACTTCCAGTGATTGCACTTATCACCATATTGCGGGCCCTCTCAAGACTGTGAGGTGTCTCCACAGCTGTTTGCTGGCTGTTTCTCAGGGTTTGGATTACAATAAATCGATCGTGGGCCTGGCCTGTTGTCTTTAAGAGCCTGAACCTGTCCTCTCAGTGAATTTCCACTCTACCGGTATTTTTGAATGCCCACTCGAACATTAGTTTCTAGTAAATCTAATCCACTAGCTGCATATCGTAGCATCCTCACCAAGGCAACAATACGGACAACTATTGTTGCGTCTAGCACCGTACTTAACTTAGTGTCACGTAGAACTCTCAAATCAATTGCAAAAAAGATACGGCCTACACTTAAATGTTATAATTAAGACAACTAAACTGTATAAAACACTAATGAACTTATTTGGATTTATTGTTGAATTATAGAGCTTATTATGCTAATAGAGTGAATATGGCCAAAGTCCACTTTGGGGAAATACAGAACAAGATTATAAGACATAGACTTAGAGAGATCTTGTTACTCTCATTTGCGATTTTTTAAACAAATTCAAAGTGCGCTCGATTTTTTTTTTTTTTTTTTACTGTCGAGTTTATATAAATCACTTCTTCTTGGAAATGAAACATAATTCCATGCTTGGTCCGGTTCCATTTTTCCTATGATATGCTTCCTGTGATCCTTATCACCATCTTCAGACCTTCCAGGTAACCTTGTAAAAGTAATGAACTAAAGAATTAGTGCTTCTCTTCTTACAATGAACAGCGCGTTATCGTAAAGAATCCATAATACGAAACTTCATTGAAGGAACAAGTTGTTTTCTTGCATTTTTATCATCATGATACCTTTAACTCCCAGCAAGTATAAGTCCTTCCATAGTCTTACTGGAGGAGTGTACAAAGACATGTTTCGCCGCTTCTTCGTTAGAGGGAAGAGAAGAGACGGAGGTATAAATGGTTGTATTTGGGGTTTTGCACTGCAGGGTCGAGCTGCGGGGCTGATCGATAGAAGCTGCCCTCACCACTTGCTTTATAGGGCACTTACTTCGAAGAGAGCTCTACCACTTACACCTCCTTGTACGGTCTCTCTCTCTCTCTCTCTCTCTCTCTCTCTCTCTCTCTCTCTCTCTCTCTCTCTCTCTCTCTCTCATCCCCTACAGTTTTTCTCCTTTTGTCTGCGTCAATCATCGTGCACACACACACACCAAAAAAACCTCCCCTATTTCCTGAATCATCTCGTTTTCTCACTACGCCTCTACTATGACATACATTTAAAAGTCCGTCACGCAGGGGCTGCGTAAACTAAGCAGATTTTCCACGTACTGATATGACACTTTTATGATTTCATCTCACCATTACTATGTAAAAAAATGTCCTCCACCCAGGTGCTGCGTTAACTAAGTAGATTTCTCAAGTACGCCGCGTATTTGCATAAATCTTAACAAGTAAAAGTTCATTGAGAACATTTTATATTTAACTTTCAAATAAGTAGTATCATTATATAACAGAGTATTAGTTTATGTGACATGAGTAGGAGTGGGGGTTTACCGAAGGCTGAAAACTAAAAAATGCTAAGATCTTATTTAATATTGAAGATAGAGAAAAATCTATGTAACAACATATATAGCACATTACATTTGCCATAAGATTAGTTATGTACAATTTTTCGATCCGACTCATAATAACGGAGATACTTCGAATTTTCGTAATTCCTTCCCTCTAAACCCCCACTTCCCCTTGTCCGATTTAGTCGTTAACGACCTTCATCTTTCTTTTTACACAAATCGATTATAAATCAAGTTTGGTAACGATAAGACAAAAATACTGAGTTTCGTTGATTTTGATTTAGTATTTCGTGTCCTATAACATTGTTGACCCCTTCTATAGTTTTTCGTGTATACCTTATTTATAATTCGTTATACGGCAAAAGTGCATATAACAAAAGTTACTTTAAATAACAAAACAAAGAACTTTTGTTATATGCACGTTTGCCGAAAAACAAATAGGAGACGAAATATCGCTATTTAATATTTCTTACCACCCTTATAACCCCCACTCCTGTTCGTACCTCGAAATTTTAATATAGCCTATAATCAGAGAAGTGTTAATACAAAATCACATACGGAGTTTCGTTTAAGTTCGGTTGAGTCTTTGAGTTACAAAACAAAATACAAAATGAATTTTGGAATGCCACCCCTCTGCTATACCCCCACGATTCCAACTTCGATTTCAGCCAATAACAAATACTATCTTTAATGTTGCCTGAAACGATTAAATATCGACTATGTTATAGATCAAATAAACATTCACGAGACAAGTCGCATAATCGTAAATGGTGACGTCAACACGAAACGAATTTGCATCTATCTGACAAAGTAAAAGTTCAATGAAAACCATATTTTTTATTTAACATTGGAATGAATTTCTTCATGTTATAACAAGGTAATTGTTAAATTAACATGAGTAATAGTTAAGGTTTACAGATGGCCGAACATTGAAACATGTAAATATCTCGTTTAATATTCAATATAGAGAGAGGTCAATATACAACAACATTTATATAACATTACATTTGCAATGAGATTGGTTCTATACAAATTTTTGATCCGACGCATAGCGGAGATATTAAGAACTTTCGAAATTTTCCGTCGGATTTCAGCCATTAATGAACTTAATCATTAGTTTTACATAAAACATTTGACTCTCGATCAATCAAATTTGAGTAGTCCAAAACCTTAAGACGGGGGGGGGGGGCACCGGAACATATTTGTATGTATCTCGTATAATAAAGGTCTCTTGAATACAATTTTTGGTATTTAAACTTCGAATAATGTGATTTATTATGTAGGAGAGTATTGTTTATGTAGCATAAGTAGAAGTGGCGGTTTGCTGAAAACTGAAAAATGCAAATATCTCGCTTAATATTCAAGATAGAGAATAAACGTATATAACAATATTTATAGTAAATTTAATTTGCAATGAGATTGATTCTATTCTATTTTTCGATCCGACGTATAGTAACGGAGATATTTCTAATTTTCGAAAATCCCTTCTCTAAACCCCCCCCCTCTCACTGGTCCGATTTCAGCCGTTAGCGAACTTGATCTTCCTTTTTACCTAAAACTATTAAATACCGAGTTTAATGACGATTAAACAAAAATTGCGACCGCTAGAGTGTTATCAGACAAATATATATACAGTCGACACTCGCTATCACGAAATTGCACGGGACTGCCATTTTTGTTCGTGTTATGTATAGTTCGTCTTAGGCATACGGGTAGCTCGAGTTATAGAGGTGAACTAAATGAAAATTCGTGTTACAGATATAAAAAAATGTACTGTGATTTATTCCCATCATCTACAAATCTGCATAATCTTAATATTTTACGAATATTTAAATGAATTAAAATATGTATATATACATAATTAAATAAAAACGGTAAAAAACAGAAAATATAATATTAATTCCACTGATTAATAAGTCCTAAATCTTTCTTTGTTTAAAACTGAAAAACACCTTCGTTCACCAACTTTATCATTTGTAACTTTTCACTAACAGTCAATGCCTTTGGTTGTCTTTTCGCACTCATTCTCGAATATTTCACGCACAAACAGTCGACACTACATAAATCAAAATGCTCCACACAAAGTAAACAGACCCGAGACGAGACTGCAAACAGACTAAAGGCTCTTGTCGCCGGTTATGACTCACCGACAGGTTACAACGCGAACGCCCGGATTTCGTGTTAAACAAATCCATTCTGAGAACATCGTGATATAGAGGTAATGCACTAGTCAAATTCGTCTTATCTACTGAACTTCGAGTTACAGAGGTAAATGTTGTCTCTCTTCGTGTTATAGAGGTAAAATATAACCGGGAAATTAGTTCGTGTTACGTATGGTAATTTCTTCGTGTTAGACAAGTTTTTCCAAGGGGATTAAAAATAATTCGTTATATCAAGGATTTCGTGTTATCGAGGTTCGTGTTAGTGAGAGTCGACTGTATATATATATTATTTTGAACGGACCTCATTTTCGTCATCTCCTGGGTAGGGTCGATGTACATTTAAAGAAATTTTTCGAAAATCGCGTCATGAGTACAACCTCAATACATTGGGTCATGAGCAACCTCACAATTACCTTTTAGTTAGTGTGAAATTAATCGCGTACCCTCGCAGTTGTGCTCCGTTCTTTTTGTGCGAACTATGCTTCATTTCGTTAGTTATTATTTATCCAAAGACTTATTATTTTGTGTTGTTCAATCTTTATTCTTCGTCGGCGTAAATTTTTGTTGTTTTTTTTTGTATAAATTATAGTAGAGTTATTAAATTCAAGTTTTGTTATTGTACGTTATAAAACCCTTACGATATTTATTTATTGGAGCTTCGCAGCTTTGGCAATGTTGCTCTAAACAAAAGATTAGTAACTTAAAAAACTAAACAAAACAAAACTCAAATGAAAACAAAACAATACAAAAAAAATAACAAAATTAAACAAAACAGAAATGAAACACAAAACAGAAAAGGTAAAAAAACAAACAAAAAAACAGATGAGGAACACAAACCAGAAAAGGAGCATAGAACACAAAACAGAGAGAATACAGGAATAGATGGAAAAGAAATAGAAACGCAACCCAAAACAGAATTGGAAATCAAAAAAAAAAAGAAGAAGAAATAGATCACAAAAGGCTAAAATAAAATAAATAAATACAAACTGAATAAAGCACAAAAACGAAACTGGAACTCAAAAACGGAAATGAAACTCAAAAAAACAAGACTGGAAATCAAAACATAAAAATGGCACACAACAAAGAACAAAATAAATGAACAAGAGAACAAATAAAGACAAAATTTATTAATGATTTCCCTATTGTCTAATGTCAATAGCTTCGATACCCGTACGTTAAAGAGCTTTACTTGTGGTTATGGTAATTGACTTGCGGGCTCCTAGGTGTCATATCCAGGCTCCGGTAATATAATGAAGCAGACAGGAAGACTGCTACACACTGGAGTCCCAGTTCTCCCCAAAATGAGTCTATCAGCTCACTCAGGCATCGGCAAAGCCAAGGATATATTATATTCGGTATGCAACTAGAAGAAATTCATTACATCACATTTCCTTCCCCCTTCTAGGAAATTTATATAAATAAACACCTATATTGTTAAAAGGTGACCAGGCACCAAACAACCCCACCTTTGGCCAGTTGCAATTTTCTCACTTTCGTGATCACAATACTAGATAAACTAGCTTTGGGGTCTACCGGACCCCACGCGACTGATTACGTAGCATGTCTAAAAAACTATTAGTCAACTCTTTGTGGCTTCCGGACGACGATGAATGTGCTAAAATTACACAGTTACTGCAGGAAGATATTTTTGAAGAGGCAGAAGTTCTGGGAGGAGACACTGACTCAGAAACATAGGAAATTGTTGAGGTCCGTGAGGATTACTCGAATACTGAGGAGAGCACTAGTTCTGAAGACGAAGCAGGACCTTCTTGTACCCCTGCTACTTAAGTTCTAGTGAAAGGTAAAAGTGGGTATACATGGACAGTAAAAGAACCAAAGCGTTCAGTAAGAAAAAAACAGCGATGTTAGATATGCAGTAGAGAAAAGGACCGTAAACAAACAGGTGTTCTTTCGTTCTTAATTGTATGTGGAATTCACCATAAATTGTTATGAGTCAAATGTGAATCATAATTTGCACGTTTCATACTGCTTTAAATAAATTTACTCTTTTATCAAACTGTAATTTACAGTTTATTTTTCTTATTAGATATTGAGTTTACCCTACTAGTGGGGTGAAAATGACTTTTTACAAAAAAAAAAAGTAGGGTAAAACTTATTTAAAAATTTAGATTTTGTTTTTGAAACTGTAGTTAAGCTAACAGATAAGTAGACTTTACTACAATAGAACTTTACTTATTTTTGGTTTCTGGAAGCCTTCAAACCTTAGCTATCCGGTTTTACCCCACTTACCCCTACAACCTCAATAGTGGATTTTGCTTTAGGGAATTCTGCTGATAAATATATATGGTGTTTAGTATTCTTATCTTGAACCCTTTTTTCCAATGCTACGCTATATACATTGTAAAGTAAAGTGATAAGAGTGAGAGATAAAATTGAGGTTAGCGCTAGATGGTGAGAGGTAGACCATAGTATTGACCAGAATATGTCACCGCATTGGATTCTTCATGTAGTGGCTACCAAATACCAATATTTCAGTTCCCTTACCATGGCTTTACCTTACCGCCTTCCCACTAACAGACCTTTTAGCTGACTTACTTTGTGGGGGAGTTAGCTATTGAGGTTGTGGTCATTGCACTATTTTAGCAGATTTCCCTTGAGGGAAATCAGCTATTGAGGTCGTACTCATGACGCGATTTTCGAAATTTTTCTTCAAATGTCCATCGATCATACCTAGGAGATGACGAAAGTAAGGTCCGTTCAAAACGGCGTGTGTGTATATATATTTGTCTGTTACGGTTCTAGCGGTCTCAATTATTGTTTAATTGTTACCAAACTCGATATTTAGTCGTTTTATGAACAAAGAAAGATCAAGTTCGTTAACGGCTGAAATCGAACCAGGGGAGGGGGGGTTAGTAGAGGAGAACTTTGAATATTCGAAATATTTCCGTTTCTATAAGTCGTATCGAAAAAATGTATAGAATCAATCTTATAGCAAATTAAGTGTTCTATAAATATTGTTATATACATGTATTCTCTATCTTGAATATTAACCGAGATATTTGAATTTTCAGCCTCCAGCAATCACCCGCTTCTACTCATGTTCCATAAACAATACTCTATTATATAATAAACCACATTATTCGAAGCTTAAATATCAAATATTGTATTCAAGAGACCTTTATTATACGAGATACATGCAAATATGTCCTGGTGACCCACCCCTCGTCTTAAGGTCTTGGATTACTAAAATTTGATTGATTGAGATAACAATTATTCTGACTCATTATTAAATACAGTACTAGATATAGTAAATAGTTCTCAATAAAATTAATATGTTATATTCTGATATATTTCAGTAATTGTTTTTCTTTCCGGTGTGAGGCTGGCAGATTTGTTTTGTTTATATTTCAAACCCTTCCTGTAGGCAGGTAATTGAAATTGACTGATAAAGTTCTTAGTTCCGTTTGTATCTATTCACGGTGGTGTTGTGTTTTCAGTATGTAGATTTATCGATTACTAAACTTCACGAGGGAATCTGCTTAGTTTACGCAGCCCCTGAGTGACGGCCTTTTTGTTTAATAGGTAGGAATAATAATAATGTCAATAATATTAAGTTGTTATATCATAAGCCACTTTATTCTAAGCTTAAATATCAAATATTGTTTTCAAGAGACCTATATTATGCGAGATACGTGCAAATTCGTAGCGTGATGACGCCATAAATGAAGATTTTACGTACTTGTTTCCAAAGGGTTTACTTGATCTATACCATACTCGATATTTAACCATTTCAGTCAACACTAAATATCATATTTGTTATTGGCTGGTGTCAGACATGGTATAGTGGGTGATTGTATTGGGTATGGGAATAAGTTTTAATTGTTTTTCCATACACAGTATTGATGGCATCACATAAATTTCATCTAACCTTTCGATACATGAATTTAAAAGGTGGTGTTTATGTATGCTGCTAAACACAGTTTCAGACTTTTGTTTGGAGTCAAACAGCAGCTATTCATATCACATCGAAATACAGCGTTCGCGGGATGTTCTCCTCTACAATCCTTCGAAGAAAAGTGCTGCGGAAATGGGCCATTTGCTTGGAAATGTTTATAGCAACCACGCTTCATCAGAGACAACTTGCAGATAACTTGTTTTTTCTTCGAAGCATTGTAGAGGAGAACTTCCCGCGAACGCTATATTTCGATGTGATATGAATAGCTGCTGTTTGACTCCAAACAAAAGTCTGAAACTGTGTTTAGCAGCATACATACACACCGCCTTTTAAATTCATGTATCGAAAGGTTAGATGAAATGTATGTGATGCCATCAATACTGAGTATGGAAAACGAATTAAAACTTATTCCCATACCCAATATTTCCGTCAATATGCCCCCACTTTTAGCCATCTCAAGCCAACATATCTTTGCACGTATTATTCCTAGATAAGCAACAAGTATTATTTTTTACGTACCGTACATGCAAATAGGTATTGTGATTTTGACTTAGATTACTGGTGTTATGCTACTGCACTTAGGAAATCTGGGTTACGGAGTTTATTAGCAGATTTCCCTTAAGGGGGAATCTTCTATTGAGGTCGTGCTCATGACGGAATTTTCGAATATGTTAGCTATATGTAGGTTTATCAATTATTATACTTCACGAGGGAAATCTGCTTAGTTTACGCAGTCCCTACTTGACGGGATTTTTTTTCCCCTATCATCCCCCTATGTAAATCCGTATTTGATTTTTAGTTTAGTGGCTCGTATTCAACCACCTTTGAACCTTATCGAGGGAGGAGTAAAGCAAGGCAGAATAGATAGCTTCCTACAAGTCCTGGAACTCGTGAATCATCCATGGAGTTGGGGTTGCATAATAGATTACCTCATTGGAGGAGAAAACACGGAATAGTGTGAAAAGCATGCATATAACTTTCCCCATCCCTTAGTTACTGGATATCTACCAGACAGATTTTTATTCATACAACCCCTTTTGTCGGGCGAATTAACTTTTTATACATACAATATAGACATTCAACTCACGATGAATAATTAGCACTTTAGCAGGTTTGCGTTAAGGCTCAGCTACTGAGGTTCTCATGACGCGATTTTCGAACAATTTCCTCATATATCCATCGATCCTATCCAGGACATTAGGAAAATGGTTCGTTCAAAATTGTATGTATACATATGGTGTTATTGTTTTTAACTAGAGTATTCCTAATGTAACCAGAAGTGCAATACTTAATGTATAATAGTTTTAAGTATGTTGAGTCTTGCTCTGAAGAAGAGAAAAGAAATATTCTCGAAATAATGGCATAAACTAAGATATTTTCACCAACATTGACCAAAACTCCAAATAACAGTAACAACACCATTTATAAATATAATCTGGTCGGAAACATCAACACAATTATTTATATATATATATATATATATATATATATATATATATATATATATATATATATACTAGCTCAGATACCCGGCTTCGCCAGGGAATTGATTTGAGGCTGAATGGTGATGGTGTTTTTTTGGCAGGGCTTTACATTGCACAATATTTTGACATTTACCCGGTAGTTCACATTGGAAAAAAATTTTAGCATATCAATATTTCTACGCAAATTAGTTGCTTCATACATTGTTCCCGAAAAAATGTATAAAACAAAAGTTACTCTAAATAACAAAGTAATAAATTTCGTTTGTCGAAAAACAAATAAACAATGAAATATCGCGAATTTTTATTTCAATCCTCCCTTATAACCCCCACTCCCGTTCGAAACCTAAAAATTTTAATATAGCTTATAATCATGGATTAATTAATGCTAATTAACATGTCAAGTTTTGTTAAGTTCGGCTCAATCGTTAGTGCCCAATAAAATTGTTGGCTCCCGCTAAAGTTTTAGTGTATATCTCGTTTATATTTCGTTATAAGACAAAAGTGAATATCACAAAAGTTACTTCAAATAAAAAAATAAACTACTTTTGTCATGTGCATATTTGCAATAAAACCCAATAGAAAACGAAA
This sequence comes from Riptortus pedestris, assembly GCA_019009955.1. Lineage (NCBI taxonomy): Eukaryota > Metazoa > Arthropoda > Insecta > Hemiptera > Alydidae > Riptortus > Riptortus pedestris. Next base: position 17,792,406 of record CM032231.1, read on the forward strand.
TACTGCTATTTTTAAATTCAGGCCACCCTTATAATCCCCACTCCTGTCCGTCCCTAGAAATGTTGGTGTGGCTTATGATAATTAAGGCGTCAGTGCTAATACAAGTACCGAGTTTTATTTAGTTCGGTTGAGTCTTTTGTGTCAAATAATATTCTTGACTCCCGCTATACTTTTTAGCGTATAACGCATTTATACTTCGGTATACGACAAAAGTGTATATAACAAAAGTTACTCTAAATAACAAAATAAACAACTTTTGTTATGTACATATATGCCGAAAAGCCAATAGGAAACGAAATATCACTATTTTTAATTACAGGCCTCCCTTATAACCCTCACTCCTGTTCGTCTCAGAGAAAATTAATATAGCCTAAAGTCTAAGTTGGGTTAGTAGTAATATACATACTAAGTTTCATGAAATTTGGTTTAGCCTTTTATGCGTGAAAAGGTAACAAATAAACAAACTTATACACGAAAGAAACAAAATGCAGGTATGGTGTCTATGACATGTGACACGAAAGAGTATCGAGAAATTTCTAGAAAAAAATCAATGTACAGACAGGGGTTACAATTTTTATATATATATATATATATATATAGAGAGAGAGAGAGAGAGAGAGAGAGAGAGAGAGAGAGATAAATAGATAGATATATTAACTCTCTTGCAGTGGCAGTTTTTTTTTTTCTCGTTACCAAACTCGATATTTAGTCCTTTTATTTAATATTTGGTAGTTGGGGTTAGCATAAAGTTGTTCATGGTATAACAGCTTATTGTTTATATGACGTGAGTAGAATGGGGGTGAAGTAAAGCCTAAACTAAAAAAATCAAATACCTTGATTAATATTCATGATTGACAAAATATGTATATTACAACGAGGCAATTAAATTTGCAATAAGATAGGTTCTATTCAATTTTTCAACTTATAATAATTTGCGCCATCTCCCGCCGACTGATTTCACCCTTTGACTTGATCTTTCGTTTTTCAAGGTGACTGGTAATTTAGGCAAATATTTTACAGACTTCAAGAATAATTGAAAATGAAGTCTTCATCAATCCCAATTCATTGTTCAAAAGTCCGACACGCAGGGGCTGAGCAGATTTCCCACGTAAAGTTATACAATAGAGAAATCTCCATACGAGCCCCGAACAGTTACGGAAACGGCCGAACTAGCTTTCGGCGGAAACTAATACAAGCGATCATAGCTCTTCCGTTGCACTTAATAAAAATGCAAATTTCTCGGTTAATATTCAAGACAGCGAATAAATGTATATAACAGCATTTATAGTATATTTAATTTGCAATAAGATTGGTTCTATACAATGTTTCGATCCGACGTATAGTAACGGAGATATTTCGAATATTCAAAATTCTCCCCGTCTAACCCCCCCTCTCCTGGTCCGATTTCAGCCGATAACGAACTTGACCTTTCTTTTTACGTAAAACGCTTAAATATGAAGTTTGGTAACAACAAATCAAACAAAAATTGCGACCGCTAGAGCGTTAACAGACAAATATTTATATATATATATATATATATATATATATATATATATATATATATATATAATTTTTAACGGACCTCATTTTCGTCATCTCCTGGGTAGGATCGATGGACATTTGAGGAAATTTTTCAAAACTCGCGTCATGAGTACGACCTCAATAGCTGATTTCCCTTAAGGGATATCTGCTAAAACACAATGGACAATATGAATCGTAATCAAGGATTTAAACTGTAGTCATTAAATTAATCAATATGTCGTTGGGAGAGGTGGGCCAAGGAGACCCAAAATATAGAATGTCTTGTATCCGAAATACGGCTGACAAACTCTTTCAGCGGGAAGGGGAAAATTTCAATAATATGCTGCGATAAAATCATTTCTCCAAAATTCAAATGCATTAAAATGAAAGAGAATTTTGCATTCTAATTAATATTCCCTCAGAACATTCAAGTATTCAGATTGCAAGAGAAATAAATGAACAGAGTTAATTAGGTAATTAACTGTTATTCTGATGAGCTGTAGGTGCCACATGATCACGTGTCCCTTCTTACAGGTTAGGCAACTGTGTAATGATAATTTAATTTATCAATTCTGATTACTTTAACCTTTGTTGGCAATTATGATTATGTTACTCGTACCTTCACAGTACTACAAATGCGTGCTCAAATAATTTCCTTGTTTTCTGTTTTAATTGAAGTAAAGCATTCCTGTTTAACTGACGTATGGGAGAGGTTGGTGACATACTTTGCTCTTCCTGGAATATTTTACACTCGTGAAAATGATTATTATTACTATTATTTATTAACGTCCACTTTTTGCAACTCAGGCTAATTGGGACGGTTATCTATGGTTATAGCCATGAGATGTTATTTAATGAATCACTAAATAAAGGAAGAATCGAACGCTTTAACGCTTTAACTCGCATGGCTAACCTGAGCCCCAGTTAAAATGATTAGTTACCAATTAAGATTAAATTGAAACGTTCGCGTTTGTCCTGGTAATTTATTATGATCAAGTGCAATTTTAGCAGATTTTCCTTAAGCTAAGGTCACGTAGCGAGTTTTGAAAAAAATCCTCAACTCTCCATCGATCCTACCCAGGAGATGACAAAAATGAGGTCCGTTCAAAATTATATATATATATATATATATATATATATATATATATATATATATATGTGTGGGTGTGGGTGTGTGGGTGTGGGTGTGTGTCTGTTTACAATCTAGCGGTCACAATTTTTGTTTAATCGTCACCAAACTCGGTATTTAATCGTTTTATGCAAAAAGAAAGATCAAGTTCGTTAACGGCTGAAATCGGACCAGTAGGAAGGGGGGTTTAGAGAGGGGGGCATTTTGAAAACTCGAAATATCTCCGGTACTATAACCCTGATCGAAAAGTTGTATAGAACCAGTCGTAAAATTTAATGGTCTATAAATATTGTTCTATACATATTTTCTCATGAACCACATGAGTTTCATGAATATTAACCGTGGTATTTAGATTTTATAGCCTTCAGCAAACCCCCACTCTACTCATGTTAAACTAACAATATTCGGTTAAAATAACATTATACTTTTTAGCGTATAACGCATTTATACTTCGGTATACAACAAAAGTGTATATAACAAAAGTTACTCTAAATAACAAAATAAACAACTTTTGTTATGTACTTATTTGCCGAAAAATCAATATGAAACGAAATAACTCTATTTTTAATCTCAGGCCTCCCTTATAACCCCCACTCCTGTTCGTCTCAGATAATTTTAATATACCCGAAATCCTCAGCTGGGTTAGTAGTGATATACATACCAAGTTTCATAAAATTCGTTTCAGGCGTTTACGATTCTATAAAGGACATACAGACAAACATACTTTTTATATATATGTATAAAATTTTGTACGGACCTGATTCATCTCTTCGGTTGTATTAATGGAAAGAATTTTTTCGAACATGGCGTAATAAGTACAACTATGGAAAAGGTAATATGTTAATAGTGCGGCATCTAGGAGTATCTAGTTCAGTCTGTTGGAATAATATTAATATTCAATGCCTCTCCCGCCATCTTCAGACAACCTCACACCTGATCTGCTAAATTTTGCTAGTTGGGGAACCAATATATCCAAAGTAGCAAAAAGTAACAGACTTGTTGTTAGTAATGTAGAAATATTGAATTGAATGTTAGTTATCTTTGAATTATTCTATGAGGCGGGAAAGTTACTGAGATTCAACAGGCCCCGAATCTCGTGAAAGCCTCGACATTTTATTATGGAATACACCCTTAGCATTAAATATACATTATTAAATATTTTTATTTTAAAATATATTACTTGAATTGAGCGGCTTTTGAATCAGGACTCACTGAGGCGAGAGCCGACTAATTCAATTACATTCCTATTGAGGAAATTCGCCTAACATATTATTTTTTCATTGAATTGACAATACGTTTACCTGATTTGTAAATGAAATTTCTTAATTTTTAATCCGTTTCTTTATGAAATTAATAAAGCATTGTTTTGTTTTTCAGGTGAGAATGTCTACCCAGTTAAGAGTCGTTCTGCCAAAAGTAAGTTCCGTGATTTTTTCTACCGTTACCTGTTTTCCTCTTAGTGATTTGTATTAAGTACAAATATTTATATTATTACTTTAAATGTTAAATAAAGTAGATAATTATTTTCCTCTTTTTTTCTCTCTCTCTCTGTCATTGCCTTGTGATTGTACATCCTCAAGACCCAAATAAATAAATAACGGATATCTGCTACAACGTTCAGGACGGAATAAGGATTGCGTATTTTTTATTCTATAAATTTTAATTATTTATGAAAAATAGAACTACATAGAGAATTGCATGCGCTATTAATGCCACATTTCATGACTTATGAATATGGCTTATGTAGCAAATATCTTGAATCGTGGATGTAGGCATTAATGCCCTATTTCATGACTTATGAATATGACTTATGTAGCAAATATCTTGAATCGTGGATGTAGGCATTAATGCCACATTTCATGACTTAAGAAGTCAATTTCATGATTCGTGGATATAGGCATTAATGCTCTATTTCATGACTTATGAATATGGCTTATGTAGCAAATATCTTGAATCGTGGATGTAGGCATTAATGCCACATATCATGACTTATGAATATGGCTTATGTAGCAAATATCTTGAATCGTGGATGTAGGCATTAATGCCCTATTTCATGACTTATGAATATGGCTTATGTAGCAAATATCTTGAATCGTGGATGTAGGCATTAATGCCCTATTTCATGACTTAAGAATATGGCTTATGTAGCAATTATCTTGAATCGTGGATGTAGGCATTAATGCCACATATCATGACTTATGAATATGGCTTATGTAGCAAATATCTTGAATCGTGGATGTAGGCATTAATGCCCTATTTCATGACTTATGAATATGGTTTATGTAGCAAATATCTTGAATCGTGGATGTAGGGATTAATGCCACATTTCATGACTTAAGAAGTCAATTTCATGAATCGTGGATGTAGGGATTAATGCCACATTTCATGACTTAAGAAGTCAATTTCATGATTCGTGGATATAGGCATTTATGCCACATTTCATGACTTAAGACGTCAATTTCATGATTCGTGGATGTAGGCATTAATGCCACATTTCTTGACATAAGAAGTCAATTTAATGATTCGTGGATATAGGCATTTATGCCACATTTCATGACTTAAGAAGTCAATTTCATGATTCGTGGATATAGGCATTTATGCCACATTTCATGACTTAAGAAGTCAATTTCATGATTCGAGGATATAGGCATTTATGCCACATTTCATGACTCAAGAAGTCAATTTCATGATTCGTGGATATAGGCATTAATGCCACATTTCATGACTTATGAATATGGTTTATGTAGCAAATATCTTGAATCGTGGATGTAGGGATTAATGCCACATTTCATGACTTAAGAAGTCAATTTCATGAATCGTGGATGTAGGGATTAATGCCACATTTCATGACTTAAGAAGTCAATTTCATGATTCGTGGATATAGGCATTTATGCCACATTTCATGACTTAAGACGTCAATTTCATGATTCGTGGATGTAGGCATTAATGCCACATTTCTTGACATAAGAAGTCAATTTAATGATTCGTGGATATAGGCATTTATGCCACATTTCATGACTTAAGAAGTCAATTTCATGATTCGTGGATATAGGCATTTATGCCACATTTAATGACATAAGAAGTCAATTTCATGATTCGTGGATATAGGCATTTATGCCACATTTAATGACTTAAGACGTCAATTTCATGATTCGTGGATGTAGGCATTAATGCCACATTTCTTGACATAAGAAGTCAATTTAATGATTCGTGGATATAGGCATTTATGCCACATTTCATGACTTAAGAAGTCAATTTCATGATTCGTGGATATAGGCATTTATGCCACATTTCATGACTTAAGAAGTCAATTTCATGATTCGAGGATATAGGCATTTATGCCACATTTCATGACTCAAGAAGTCAATTTCATGATTCGTGGATATAGGCATTAATGCCACATTTCATGACTTATGAATATGGTTTATGTAGCAAATATCTTGAATCGTGGATGTAGGGATTAATGCCACATTTCATGACTTAAGAAGTCAATTTCATGAATCGTGGATGTAGGGATTAATGCCACATTTCATGACTTAAGAAGTCAATTTCATGATTCGTGGATATAGGCATTTATGCCACATTTCATGACTTAAGACGTCAATTTCATGATTCGTGGATGTAGGCATTAATGCCACATTTCTTGACATAAGAAGTCAATTTAATGATTCGTGGATATAGGCATTTATGCCACATTTCATGACTTAAGAAGTCAATTTCATGATTCGTGGATATAGGCATTTATGCCACATTTCATGACTTAAGAAGTCAATTTCATGATTCGAGGATATAGGCATTTATGCCACATTTCATGACTCAAGAAGTCAATTTCATGATTCGTGGATATAGGCATTAATGCCACATATCATGACTTATGAATATGGCTTATGTAGCAAATATCTTGAATCGTGGATGTAGGCATTAATGCCCTATTTCATGACTTATGAATATGGTTTATGTAGCAAATATCTTGAATCGTGGATGTAGGGATTAATGCCACATTTCATGACTTAAGAAGTCAATTTCATGAATCGTGGATGTAGGGATTAATGCCACATTTCATGACTTAAGAAGTCAATTTCATGATTCGTGGATATAGGCATTTATGCCACATTTCATGACTTAAGACGTCAATTTCATGATTCGTGGATGTAGGCATTAATGCCACATTTCTTGACATAAGAAGTCAATTTAATGATTCGTGGATATAGGCATTTATGCCACATTTCATGACTTAAGAAGTCAATTTCATGATTCGTGGATATAGGCATTTATGCCACATTTCATGACTTAAGAAGTCAATTTCATGATTCGAGGATATAGGCATTTATGCCACATTTCATGACTCAAGAAGTCAATTTCATGATTCGTGGATATAGGCATTAATGCCACATTTCATGACTTATGAATATGGTTTATGTAGCAAATATCTTGAATCGTGGATGTAGGGATTAATGCCACATTTCATGACTTAAGAAGTCAATTTCATGAATCGTGGATGTAGGGATTAATGCCACATTTCATGACTTAAGAAGTCAATTTCATGATTCGTGGATATAGGCATTTATGCCACATTTCATGACTTAAGACGTCAATTTCATGATTCGTGGATGTAGGCATTAATGCCACATTTCTTGACATAAGAAGTCAATTTAATGATTCGTGGATATAGGCATTTATGCCACATTTCATGACTTAAGAAGTCAATTTCATGATTCGTGGATATAGGCATTTATGCCACATTTAATGACATAAGAAGTCAATTTCATGATTCGTGGATATAGGCATTTATGCCACATTTAATGACTTAAGACGTCAATTTCATGATTCGTGGATGTAGGCATTAATGCCACATTTCTTGACATAAGAAGTCAATTTAATGATTCGTGGATATAGGCATTTATGCCACATTTCATGACTTAAGAAGTCAATTTCATGATTCGTGGATATAGGCATTTATGCCACATTTCATGACTTAAGAAGTCAATTTCATGATTCGAGGATATAGGCATTTATGCCACATTTCATGACTCAAGAAGTCAATTTCATGATTCGTGGATATAGGCATTAATGCCACATTTCATGACTTATGAATATGGTTTATGTAGCAAATATCTTGAATCGTGGATGTAGGGATTAATGCCACATTTCATGACTTAAGAAGTCAATTTCATGAATCGTGGATGTAGGGATTAATGCCACATTTCATGACTTAAGAAGTCAATTTCATGATTCGTGGATATAGGCATTTATGCCACATTTCATGACTTAAGACGTCAATTTCATGATTCGTGGATGTAGGCATTAATGCCACATTTCTTGACATAAGAAGTCAATTTAATGATTCGTGGATATAGGCATTTATGCCACATTTCATGACTTAAGAAGTCAATTTCATGATTCGTGGATATAGGCATTTATGCCACATTTCATGACTTAAGAAGTCAATTTCATGATTCGAGGATATAGGCATTTATGCCACATTTCATGACTCAAGAAGTCAATTTCATGATTCGTGGATATAGGCATTAATGCCACATTTCATGACTTAAGAAATCAATTTCATGATTCGTGTATATAGGCATTAATGCCACATTTCATGACTTAAGAAGTCAATTTCATGATTCGTGTATATAGGCATTAATGCCACATTTCATGACTTAAGAAGTCAATTTCATGATTCGTGTATATAGGCATTAATGCCACATTTCATGACTTAAGAAGTCAATTTCATGATTCGAGAATATAGGCATTTATGCCACATTTCATGACTCAAGAAGTCAATTTCATGATTCGTGGATATAGGCATTAATGCCACATTTCATGACTCAAGAAGTCAATTTCATGATTCGTGGATATAGGCATTAATGCCACATTTCATGACTTAAGAAATCAATTTCATGATTCGTGTATATAGGCATTAATGCCACATTTCATGACTTAAGAAGTCAATTTCATGATTCGTGTATATAGGCATTAATGCCACATTTCATGACTTAAGAAGTCAATTTCATGATTCGTGTATATATGCATTTATGCCACATTTCATGACTTAAGAAGTCAATTTCATGATTCGTGTATAAAGGCATTAATGCCACATTTCATGACTTAAGAAGTCAATTTCATGATTCGTGTATATAGGCATTAATGCCACATTTCATGACTTAAGAAGTCAATTTCATGATTCGAGGATATAGGCATTTATGCCACATTTCATGACTCAAGAAGTCAATTTCATGATTCGTGGATATAGGCATTAATGCCACATTTCATGACTTAAGAAGTCAATTTCATGAATCGTGGATGTAGGGATTAATGCCACATTTCATGACTTAAGAAGTCAATTTCATGATTCGTGTATATAGGCATTAATGCCACATTTCATGACTTAAGAAGTCAATTTCATGATTCGTGTATATAGGCATTAATGCCACATTTCATGACTTAAGAAGTCAATTTCATGATTCGTGTATAAAGGCATTAATGACACATTTCATGACTTAACCCTAGTATTACCGACCTCTCCCAGGTCGCATGGATTACCAAGGGGGGGGGGGCTCCTCGAGCCCACAACCTTAAAAACCTTTTATTTTGGTTCTATAATTTTTTTAAAATTTTTATTTCTATTGGATTATGTTTAATGAACGTTTCTTATGACACCTGTGGGAAAAAAATTAAAAAAAAAAATTAAATACAATAATAAAAATAAATTAAAAAAAAAGTTCGGATGGGGAAAAAAGGATGACTTTAAATTAAGTGTAATTTAATTCTACTGGAGGAACATATCTAAACGTTGTTAGAATAAAAAGTTATCTAAATCTAAGTTATTATAACATTATAATAGAATAATAATTTAAGAAAATATAATTATCAGATTCGTAATGCAATTATCGGTGCTTTTGCACAATAATTTTTTTTCCGAGTGTTTATCCAGGATGCAGCATGGACTAACTGTTCCCCTAGTTGGGAACACCCTAGAAAATCTTCTCTTTTCTAAAAAAGTACCTATCAGGTGCAATAATTATAACCATCTCAGTAATATATTTTTATATGAAAAAAAATTATATGGGGAGAATATATATATTTTTTTTTTGAGAAAAAAAAAACTTGAGAAGGTTTGTGTATGTTAAAATTACATCAAAGTAATTATTATTTGAGCAATATAATTAATAACACTTGAATTACTAGTTAAAAGTAGTATTAAATATCAGTGGGCTCGAGGAGCCCTCCCCCCTTGGTACTTAAGTGTATAACTACCCCTTGCATTACCAAGAGGGGGGGGGGCTCCTCGAGCCCATACGTCAAAAAAAAAATGTTTTTCTCAACATAGACATTTTTTTATTTACTTTTATTGTTATGCCCTCACTCTAGGATGTTTTTCTGAGGAATACATAAAATATCAAAAATATCCCATTAAAATTGGGTGATAGGGAACAAAAACAAAAAGTTGTGGGCTCAAGGAGCCCCCCCCCCTTGGTAGTTCTAGGGTTAAGAAGTCAATTTCATGATTCGGGGATATAGGCATTAATGCCACATTTCATGACTTATGAATATGGTTTATGTAGCAAATATCTTGAATCGTGAATGTAGCGATCAGCCAAATAGAAACCCAAGACGACATCCAATCAGGCAGCCTGTGTACTTCTGCATTTGGAGAATATAGTAACCGACCAATGCATAGGCGAAATAATTTAATTATCTATATGTTAAGATTATAACTATAGGCGAGGTTAGGCGTTTTAAAAACATTGTTATAAAAAATAAATTTTATTCTTCAAATTAAAAAAAGTTCGTCACGCAGGGACTGCGTAAACTAAGCAGATTTGTCTACTGAAGTTTATTAATAGATATTTATACAAACGGTAATAAGAAATTGTTCAATTTTAATAATAGTTGTTGTCAATTTTAATAATTTCCCTGCGGGAAGCGTCTTAAATGTAAACAAACAGGTCTGCCAACGTTTCACCGGAAAGAAAAACAATTACGGAAATATATCAGAATATAACATGCTAATTTCATTGAAAACTATTTACTATCTCAAGTACTGGTAATTTATAATGAATCAGAATAATTATTTTCTTAATCAATGAAATTTTAGTAGTCTAAGAACTTAAGACGGGGGGTGGGGCTCACCAGAACATATTTGCATGTATCTCTGTAATAAACAATTGAAAACAATATTTGGTATTTAGGCTCCAAATAAAGTGGTTTATTGTATAACAGAATTTTGTTTATGTAACATGAGTAGAAGTGGAGCTCTGATAAAGGCTGAAAACTGAACAATGCATATATCTCGGTTAATATTCGAGATACAGAATAAACAATATGTATAGTTAATTTTAATTTGCAATAAGATTGATTATATACACTTTTCCGATCCGACGTATAGAAAGGAAGATATTTCGAATTTTCAAAATTTTCCCTCTGTAAACCACCCTCAGTTCGATTTCTGCCGTTAGCGAGCTTGATCTTTCTTTTTACAAACGACTAAATGTCGAGTTTGGTAACGATCAAACAATAATTACGACCCCTAGAGCGTTAACAGACAAATATGCATAAATAGTTTTGAACAGACCTCATTTACCTATGGGTAGGTCCGATGGACATGTGAAGAAAAATTTTGAAAATCGCGTCATGAGTACGACCTCAATAGCTGAAATTTCTTAAAACAGTTATTCATGTAATTTGAGTCCGTAATACAACCTCCAGCAAAATATAGTGTTAGTTATTTTACTTTTTAGTATTTATCATAATAGAATATATCCTAATGTTTTTCTCTAATTGGTGTTTTTGTTAACTGGCCCTAAAAAAACACATTAACGTTCCTATGAAATAATGAAGTACTTTTGGAACGTTAGAACAATTGGCCCTCTCATGGCTACTCTAAGCATGGTAGAGTATACCATATTTCCCTTCAGGGAGGGGAGGTTACTGGTTAGGGAAAATTGGAAACAAAAAATTGAAATCTGCTAAAAGGGATTAGGATAGTAAGGGGCAAAGTATACAGTCCCGCACGACATCAAAGCAAGCCGGCTGAGTCGCTCTTATCAATTCTTCCTGTCATTATTTCATCTCTATTTGATGGTTTATCTTTTCCCTTTAGATTATTATTATTTATTTGAGATGCCGCTACAATGCCGAATCATCTTTTAACATGTTTGAATACAATTTTACAAAATTAAATAAATATTAAAATTTTTGCAAAGCTAAATTTTACAAATGTACAATATAGAGCCATGCCGCTACAATGACGGTTCATCTTTTAACATGTTAGAATTTAATTTTATATATTAGAATTTTTACACATATAACTTTCACAAATGTACAAAATAAATAGAATGGACAAAACTAAATATAAATTGAAACAAAATATAAATTAAATATAATAAAGATAAACAAAACTAAATATAAATTTCCCTTTAGAGAAGTCCGTCATGCAGGGGCTACGTAAACTAAGCAGATTTCCCACAAGCCGTTATAACACACTGGTGATCTCGTTTCATCACATATTCTCTATTTTAATTCTACTGTACGTGTGTTTGTCACTGAACTGCTCCTTAACGGCTGGACCCATTTGAATGGATTTTTTTGTATGCGTTTGGGTGATGCCCTGAATGGTTTATATTCACAAATCAGCCCGGCAGATGAAGCAGGAGTGGGGTTTGTAAGGTAGACCTAAAATTAAATATAGCGATATTTCGTTTCCTATTAGTTTTTCGGCAAATACGCACTGGATAAAAGTTGTTTATTTTGTTATATTCACTTTTGTCCTATAACAAAGTATAAACGAGATATAGTAAAGTAGCTTTTGTTTTTAAAGATAATATTATTAAATTTAATATCCTAATCGCTTGAAATATCATGCAAGACAACGTTTGTTAGGTCCGCTAGTTTCTATATAAAAATGTCTTCACGCAGGGGCTGCTTAAACTAAGGAGATTTCCCACGAGGTTCTACAATAGATAAATATACATACTGGCAACACTTGGCACCGCCGTGAATATTAAGTAAATAAATACAAACAAAGTTTGCTGAAGGCTGAAAAATGCAAATATCTCGGTTAATATTCAAGATAGAGAATAAATGTATATAACAACATTTATAGTGCATTTAATTTGTAATAAAATTGGTTTTATACAATGTTTCGATCCGACTTATAGTAACTGAGATATTTCGAATTTTTGAAACCTCCCCTCCCACTGATCCTATTTCAGCATTAACGAACTTGATCCTTCTTTTTACAAAAAACGATTAAATATCGAGTTTGGTTACAGTCAAATAAGAATTGTGACCGCTAGAGCAATGACAGACAAGTATGTGTGTGTGTGTGTGTGAATTTTGAACGGTCCTTATTTTCGCAATCTAATAGGCAGGATCGATGGACATGAAGTCCGGTCAAAACTATACAGAGACACTGTAATCTACAACTATCTTTTACTGTCAGTTTTGCTTGATCTATAATCGTTATCTAAGCTTTTCATAAAACTAAATATCAAGTTCTTATGTACAATGTGAATATATAAAGTATTATATATAATTTTGAACGGACCTCATTATCGTCATCTCCTAGGTAGAGATTAATGGACATTTGAGGAAGTTTTTCGAAAATCGCTTCATAAGTAGGAGCTCAATAGCTCTCTTAAAGGAAATCTGCTAAAATAACTCAGGTAGTATTCAAGGAACAAGAAAATAATGTATATAACAACATCTATGCAAAATTAAACTTGCAATTTCAATATGATTTGTTCTATACACTTTTTTAAATAAATGTAGATTCTGACATATTTAAAAAAACAATTGGGCAGTTTGAGAATATTTAATTCCATATTTTAAATATTTTGTGTGTGTGTGTGTGTGCGTGCGTGCGTGTTTTTATGAATAGTTTTTGTTTCAAAGTCACCAAGTTTACTTTTAACCTATTTATTTACCACCTGTTTTTAGTTCTATGTTATATTCGTGTTTCTTGTTTCTTTTGTGTTCCGTTCTCTTAGTTTTGTTCTTTATATTATTTCGTGTTCCATTTTTTCTTATTTTGTTTACTTGTTTTGTTTTCCCCCATGTATAAGAAGAGCCAAGTCGCCATTGTTGCGGGGCTCTACACAATAAATAAATAAAGAAATGTATAAAAACAGAGATATTTAGAAATTTGTCCTCTAAACCTCTCTTTCACTAGTTTCGTTTAAGCCACTAAGGAATTTGATCTTCAGTTTGCTTGAAACGCTTAAATATCGAGTTTTGTGAAAGCCAAATCAAAATTGTGGTAGCATGTTAACAAATAAATATGTATTTAATACATATGTATACGAGTATAGAATTTGACTTCGTTCTGTACATTGATTTTTTTTCTCGAAAATTCACAATAGTTTTTCGTTTCACATCGCCATTGACACGATACCTGCAATTTGTGACTTTGGTGCCTGTTTGTTATACATAATACGTATTTATTCTAACAGACAAGCATAAACCTTTTATACTGATGGTTCAAAGATTATTATTACTATTATTATTCTCCAAGAAATATACTTGAAAATAAAAAAAAACTGCTTAATAACGTTTCAGTATTCACGGGGATTTTTTAAGGATTAGTGAACACTTTAGAAAGATACGGTAACGGTATTGTAATATAATACGATTCATTAAGCTCTGTTAAGCCACAAAAAAAGTCTGCCAGGCAGGGGCACCGTAAACTAAGCAGATTTCCCAGGTGCAGGTATGAAACATTGGCCATCACATCTCACTATCTATTCCCTATTTCTCTCTTAGTAAGAAGCAAGTGTAAAGAGCATTTTAAATACTCAGTTACTTATACTACAAATCAGACGATTACTAGTGGGGTCTACTGGCCAACCCTGAGGGGTAACTTTTGGGAATTAATAGAATAGAAATTTTAGTTTTGAAGAATAAATGAAAATCTGTTCCTAATCTATCCCTCTACACTTTTTGACTCACTTTTTTTCAATAATTCAAACCATAATCATGGGTAGCATTTATTACAATTAAATATCATCTATAATGAACACATTTCCTTTCAAAAGCCAATCCGAAATCACATAGTTTAGGCAAAGTTTTGCACGTAAGATTATATTTGTAATAGTGAATCTCACTGGAAATCACTTCCCATAATGCCAGACGGGAAATAAATAAACTCAATTAACTGGTAAGGCTCCCGTCATCTTCCGCTCCCGCATGAGACTTCTCAAAATTCTTCTATTTAAATTATTGATTCAAAACATTATTTTAATAATTTATCTACCGGATGGAATTAAATAATAATGGTATCCTAAAAATATCATATCATATCGAGTTTAAACGCATATTGTTTTTTGTCATAATGACACTACCATTAACGTTTAATTGTTATGATAGTACATATTTGTTTCAATAACATCAAGGTACATTATACAAATTAAATAATGGAAATGCTCTTATAGTTTATATTTCTGTTGAAAATAAATTACAAAAATATTTTTTAGGAAAAATAAATAAATGAGGAGGGGGCGACGAAAATTTATAACCTCTCTAATCCGAATCATACTTTGAACTATCATATAAGATGAAAACATAACATCATTTGTCATAGTATTCATTTATTAAAAACCCTTAAATAAGTACTAATATAATTAATGACTCCCGTTTAGCGTATATCCCGTGTTTACTTCATTTTACGACAAAAGTGAATGCACACAAAAATTACTCTAAATGACAAAGTAAACAACTTTTGTTATGTACACGTTTGCCGAAAAACCAATAGAAAAAAAAAAAAAAAATATTTTTTTCATTTCAGCCTCTCTTATAACCCCCACTCCCGTTCGAACCTAAAACTTTTAATATAGCTTATAATCATGAAAGAATTAATGCTAATTCACACACCAAGTTTTGCTAAGTTCGGTTCAATCGTTAGTGCCCAACAAAATTGTTGGCACCCGCTTTAGATTTTAGTGTATATCTCGTTTATACTTTTCTGTTCGACAAAAGTGAATATAACAAAAGTTACTTTAAATAAAAAAATAAACTACTTTTGTCATGTGCATATTTGCAGAAAACCCAATTGAAAACGAAATACCGCTATTTTTAATTTCAGGCCTCCCTTACAACCCACACTCCTGCCCGTCCCTAGAACTGTCGGTATGGCTTATTATATTGAAGGTGTTAGTGCTAATACATATACCAAGTTTTATTTAGTTCGGTTGAGTCATTCTTGTCAAATAAAATTGTTGACTTCCGCTTTAATCTTTGGTGTATAACGCATTTATTCGTCGGAATACGACGAAAGTATATATGACAAAAGTTACTCTAAATAACAAAATAAACAACTTTTTTTATGTTCATATTGGCCAAAAAACCAATAGGAAACGAAATATTGCTATTTTTAATTTCAGGCTTCCCTTATAACCCCCACTCCTCTTTGTCTCAGAGAATATTAATATAGCCTAAAGTCTAAGTTGGACTAGTAGTAATATACATACCGAGTTTCATAAAATTAAGCCGTTTATGCGTGAAAAGGTAACAAACAAACAAACACACAAGAAAGAAACAAAATGCAATTATGGTGTCTATGACATGTGAAACGAAAAGTTATCGTGAAATTTCGCGAAAAAAAATCAATGTACAGACAGAGGTTACAATTTTATATATAAATATATATATATATATATATATATATATATATATATATATATATATATATATTCATTGTGAGGATTTCGGCTATCTGCTCCAGGGGTTGGAATTTTTGTTTTGCAAATTTTCAATGGAAATGCGTCCATCTTCGTCAGGCATAAATTTGATTTGAATGGCTACTTCAATTATCCACTAACCTGTAATAATTGGGTGTCTTTTGGGGTCTTTAAATATTCGTTGAATATTTTATGTGCCTTGAATACTACTCGTAAATTATATTTTCGAAGTATTCTTGCTAGCCTTTCTGAGGTCCCCGCTATATAAGGATGTGTAACGCTGCTTAATGGTTTAACTTGAGTATTTTCAATGTCTTGTTGAATCTTGTTATCCAGTTTCTTCTTAATATTTCTAAATACTCTTGTTACTTCCATTTTTTTGTAGCCGTTGTGGTGGAGTTCTTCTTTCAACTGTGCTATTTCATTTTTTAAATGGGTTTCATTGCTGCACAGTGAAAAGGCTCTGTTTACTAATGTATAGATGATACCATGTTTTTGGGCTGGGTAGTGGTGGGATGAGACATTCAGATATCTATCTACCTGTGGCTGTTGGTTTTCTGTACACAGTGTGGCTGAATCTATTATTGCCTTCCTTAATTAATAAAAGATCAAGAAACGGTAATTTCCCTTCATTTTCTAATTCTATGGTGAATTTGATCTGTGGGTGTTGTGCGTTCATGAAGTTAAAGAACTTCATTAGTTTTTCTTTGCCGTGTTGCCAAATTATCAAACAGTCGTCTACGTATCTAAGCCATAATTTGGGTTTCAATGCCCATTTTTCAAAGGCTGACGATTCGAGATCTTCCATAAAGAGATTGGCCACAACTGACGACAGGGGGCTTCCCATAGCGAGTCCTTGTTTTTGTTTGTATACGTTATTATCATATTGAAAATAACATGAAGTTAGTACTAATTCAAATAATTCTAACATCTCATTATTTAACCAACCTTTCTTTTTGACTAGGTCGATGGAGTCTTGTACTGGGACGTTAGTAAATAATGACTCGACATCAAAGCTGGCTAATATGTCAGAATCCATTATTTCTACATTCTTTAGTAGTTCTACTAGGTGGTTAGAATTCTTAACCAACGATGGTGTGTGGCCTACGAACGGGCTCAATTTGCGGGCTAATGCTTTGCTGGGTCGGTATGTTGGTGCACCTATCATAGATACTATCGGTCTAAATGGAGTATCTTTCTTATGGATCTTTGGTAACCCGTAAATACGTGGTATTCTTGAGTCTCCGGGTAATAACTCGTTCAAAGCTTTTTTATCTAAATTGCTGTTTTTTAGGATTCTCTTTATTTTGTTTTCAATAACTCTGGTCGGGTCTTTAATTCCTTTTTCGTACACCAGTGGATCTAAAAGACCATTTATTTTTGTTTTATAGAAATCTATATCCATAACTACTGTTGAATTGCCTTTATCGGCTTTAGTAATTATTATGTCTTTTCTACTTTTTAAATTTTTAAGGGCTGAAATTTCTTCTCGTGAAAGATTCATTTTGGGTTTTCGAGCTCTCTTAAGTGCATGTGCGACGTCTAATCTAATTTCAGCTGCCATATTATTGTCTAATTGGTAGAGGCTACTCTCCACAGATGCTATTATACTGTCAAGTGGAATTTTATTCGGTGTTGGTGCGAAATTGAGTCCTTTTTCCAATAATTTGGTTTCAACATCGGTTAACTGCAATTTAGATAAATTTATGACTGTAGATGGTTTATAGTTTTCTTTATTCACTTTGCTCTGTTTACAGTATTTTTTATTAGGGCAGTTTCCAGAACTTGATGATTCAGGTGTTGCTAAAAAGTGGGGGGCAGCGGATCGAGATGTTTGTTTTGTTTTGGTTTTGAACGGAGTCTTGATCCTATGGTCTATGTTAGATCGTGCTTTTGTTCCATTGTTAGATAAATGGTTAGTCTTCGTCGTTGATGGTGTTGGGGAATTAGTTCTAATTGTATCTGTGTTATTGAAGATACTCGATACTGACCTTACATCTATTTGTGTGGGTTTGATAATGTTTTTATTACCTTTATCTTCATTCATGGGTCTCAATGATTATTTTTGACTAGTGGTGGCTTCTATTCCGTTAAACTGGCAACTCGTCTCATTATTGTAAACATGACTTCTCGTCGGGAATTCGTTATTAACACTTTTTTCCTTATTAACGTGAAGGTCCGTAAAGAGTGGGTTTCCATTTTGTTGTGCATTGTTCCTTCCGTTATTTCCGATTAAGACTGGACAACCATTGGTAGTAGAAGGTGCTGTTCTTGTAATAATCATTTTATTATGGTTCCCTTTTAAGTCTGATTGAGTCAGATTCTCTAGTCTTGATAATTGAGAGTTAATTAATGAGGCTGATTTTGGTTGTTTTCAGGATACACTGGTATTATCATTTGTTCCACTTGTCCATTTTGCCCACTTTTTATCCTTTTTTGACTTATTCAGGGCAGAAATTCTGTCAGCCTGTTCTTTTATGATTCTATTGACTGTATGCCATGTGTCGTCATCTAGAGTTCTACTTATTGTTGTAGCCAGTTTTTCATCTTCATTTTTTAGGCACCACAGTTTCTTTCTATACTCTCTTATTCTTTCTCGTATCATTGATCTTTCAAGGTTATGATATAATTTATGGGCTTTAAAAGTATTGATATTTCTCTTGACCTTAAGGAAGATTGGTGTAATGTTCTCAGATCTACATTTTCGTAGAAAGTCCAAATCATTTTCTAGAGTAGCTATTCGTCTTCTAGTTTTTTCAAGCTTTCTCGATAGCTTGCGTATACCCTCGTTGTACAGGGTTGTAATTCTATTTTTGAGGCTGCATCGCTGGGAAGTATCGTTATTCTGAGGATTTCGGCTATCTGTTCCAGCGGTTGGAATTTTTGTTTTGCAAATTTTCAATGGAAATGCGTCCATCTTCGTCAGGCATAAATTTGATTTGAATGGCTACTTCAATTATCATATGTTTGGAGTTTTATTTTATGTTAGTATGGCTTTCCACGTTTCTGAAAGTATGACACCGTCCACGCCGTTTATAGTATTTGTCCTCTTATTTATTTCTAGGGCTTCCAGGACTAATCTTTTACCGAGGTGGTCCTCTCTATGTAAAACCTTTGTCTCGTCAAATTTAATTTGGTGGGGACAAATATTTGCGTGTTTGGCAATGGCGGATGTTTTTGTTCTATTATGTTTTAGGTCAGCCATGTGTTGTTTGACTCTTGTAGCTGTCTTCTTGCCTGTCTGCCCCACATAAACCTTACCACAATCACACGGTATCATATATACTCCACTATCCTGTAATAATTGGGTGTCTTTTGGGCTCTTTAAATATTCGTTGAATATTTTATGTGCCTTGAATACTGCTCGTAAATTATATTTTCGAAGTATTCTTGCCAGCCTTTCTGAGGTACCCGCTATATAAGGAAGTGTAACGCTGCTTAATGGTTTAACTTGAGTATTTTCAATGTCTTGTTGAATTCAAAACAAAACAAAAATTCCAACCGCTGGAGCAGAAAGCCGAAATCCTCACAATGACGATACTTCCCAGCGATGCAGCCTCAAAAATAGAATATATATATATATATACATATATATTGTTTTATATATCATGTTCGTTAACGACTGAAATCAAAAAAGAGGGGGGGGGGTTTAGAGGGGCAGGGGATAATTGAAAATCCCCAATATCTCGATAACTATGAGTGGATGGAAAAAAGAGTCCGTCACGCAGGGGCTGCGTTAACTAAGCAGATTCCCCACGTGCGGTACCTATCTCAAAACGTAAGTCCAATGAGATCAATATTTCGTATTTAGGCTTCAAATAAAGTGCTTCATAACATAATAGCATATTGTGTATATGAGGTGAGTAGGAGTGGCGCTTTACTGAAGGCTGAAAACTATAAAATGCACAGTTCTCGGTTAATAATCAAGGTAGTGAAAAAAATTACGTAAAATTTATAGAACATTACATTTGCAATAAGATTAGTTCAAATTTTCGATCCAACCCATAATAATAACGGAGATATTAAGAATTTTCGAAATTTCCCCCCTCTAATCCCTCCCTGCCCCTTGTCCGATTTCAGCCGTTAACGAACTTGACCTTTCTTTTTATATAAAACGATTATATATCAAGTTTGGTAACTATAAGACAACAAATATATAGTTAGGTATATAGAGATCTATATATATATATATATATATATATATATATATATATATACAATTTTGAATGTACCTCATTTTTGTAATTTACTTGGTAGCATCGATGGACATTTGAAGAAAAATTTCGAAAATCGCGTCATGAGTATACGACCTCAACAGCTGATTTCCCTTAAGGAAAATCTGCTATAAATCGATATTACCAGTGTTGTAATTTTAATTTTCTTAAATACCGTTCTTTCTTTACTGGAATATCAAACGAGTTATTATGTTTATTCAGCTTCAATAGACCACCACGAGTAATCTTCTGATTTTTAGCAGATTTCCCTTAAAGGAAATCAGCTATTGAGGTCGTACTCATGACGCGAGTTTCGAAATTTTTCTTCAAATGTCCATCGATCCTACCAAGTAAATTACAAAAATGAGGTACATTCAAAATTGTATATATATATATATATATATACATCTAACTATATATTTGTTGTCTTATAGTTACCAAACTTGATATATAATCGTTTTATATAAAAAGAAAGATCAAGTTCGTTAACGGCTGAAATCGGACAAGGGGGTGGTAGGGATTAGAGGGGGGGAAATTTCGAAAATTCGAAAATAAAAGTTTTATATATATATATATATATATATATATATATATATATATATATTATGTTAACGCTCTAGCGGTCGCAATTTTTGTGTGATCGTTACCAAACTATATTTAATCGTTTTATGTAAAAAGAAAGATCAAGTTCGTTAATGGCTGAAATCAGACCAGTGAGAGGAGGGGGGTTGAAAATTCGAAATACCTCCGTTATTATGCGTCGGACCGAAATATTGTATAGAGTCAATCTTATTGCAAATTAAATTTACTATAGATATTGTTCTAAACGTTTATTCTTTATCTGGAATATTAACCGAGATATTTGCACTTGTATTGTGTGTGTGGTCGGCAGAAGTCGGCTATATTCGGGACTTTCCGCCGAGAGCTAGTTCGGCCGTTTCCGTAACTGTTCGTCCCTCGTGAATTGGTTTAGATATTTGTTACTACTACTTATTATTATGTTATTATTAGGCAAATTTCTCTACTGCAAAACTTCACGTGGGAAATCTGCTTAGTTTACGCAGCCCCTGCGTGACGGACTTTTATTATATATAATAAAATACATCTACATAAATGTAACTGAGTTCATTTCAACTTCTGCATAAATTTCCTTTTTACTACGTGAGGAATAGAGAATAGATGGTGACATACGGTGTTCTTACCAACACGCCGAAAATCTGCTTAGTTTACACAGCCCCTGCGTGACGGACTTTTTTTTTTTTTTTGTAATATAGGTACACAAAAATTAAATGCTAAAATACAAATTGTTAGGTTAATGTTTTATATATTTATTATAGTATGTTGTTATCTACAATTTTGTTTAGTGACGAAATTCATTAAATAACGTCCTAAAATCCCACCCTGGCTAGAAAAGGGTGGTAACCTGTAGATAACTCGTCCCGATTAGCCTAAGTTGCAAAAAGTGGACGTTAATAAATAATAATAATATCTACAATTTTCGAAAATTGTCTTCAAATATACATTAATCCTCGCCAGGAGAAGACCAAAATGAGATCCGTTCAAAACTATAGAAATATATACATATACTAGCTAAGGTTTGAATGTGTACTTCTACACTTCCCGCCTGGGCGTATTGTTTTTCCCATATGCGTCAGGTTGGAGACTTATAGAATAGAAATTTTAGTTTTGAAGAATAAATGAAAATATGTCCCTAGTCAATCCTTCTCCACTGTTTGACACTCCGTGAATAATTTAAATCACACACAGGATAGCATTTATTATAATTAAATGTTATGAGTAATGTACTTATTTCCTGTCAATCGGGATACACGTGTGAGCTTACTTATTGACATAACATTATATACGTAACTAGCGGACCCGACAGACGTTGTCCTGCGTGATATTTCAAGCGATTAGGATATTAAACAAAGTATGAAATGAAAAACAAATAGTATAATAATTTCATTATTCTTTATTAGCAAGTGTGATTTCTGCCTGGTTTCTTAAATTTTCATTATCCATCAATTGATCTTCTGCCGATCTATTTCACCGATGATTCTGGACTAATTGGGAATTCCGAGTCCGTCGACCAGTATTTCCTTTTCGTCGACGAAGACGTGGCATTGTTTGATGTACGCAGCTTATATCTGAATATAATACAATTAATATTCATTGAAATACGACACCTGAAATATCAAAAGACACCGTACAAAAAAAATAAAATGTCAAAATAACGAAACACACTTAATATAATAGACTCAAATTTAAATGCCGAAAAATAAACGAAATCCTATGCACGTAACTTATATCTGAGTATAATACGCTCAATATTTACGTAAATGCGATACATATAATATCAAAACACAGCGTGCAAAAAAATTTAATGCATTGAATGAGTGAATGCATACACAAAAATTCATTCAAGTTGATCCAGCCGTTTAGTTGGAGTATAGATAAATTACCTAGATACCGACTGCAGCGCCATCTGCCGGGCTGATTTGTGAATCTAAACCATCCAGGACATCACTCAAAAGCATACAAAAAATTCATTCAAATCGGTCCAGCCGTTCAGGAGGTGTTCCGTGACATAGACACGTACAGTAGAATTATATATATATATATATATATATATATATATATATATATATATATAAAGATTAGGTACAAAAAATCAAAGATTAATAGTTGGTAGGACAATTTACATATTCAACCCAGAAAAGCCATGCCCCCTTTGCGAAGATAGCCAAGACACCGTTTCGCACTTCATCCTTACATGCCCCGTTTTAGCAGATAGAAGAAACCACCTCCTGAAAAGTTTCAACATTCCACAGCAATCCACGGATAATTTGTTTGACCTTATGGACAAGAATAAAATAAACTGCATATATGTTTTCATACTTAAAGGTCTTTACGTCAGAGGGAAAAAAATACAAACACTATAATAATTAAAATAAAATTAATGTCTTATGTTTTTTTTCTATAGTAATTAGTGTATATAGTTTTTGTTTTTTGTTATTTATTAAAAAAAGAATTCTCTGATTATGTTTATATGAAAAAAATAAGAGGGTTGAACCCTTGCTATAAAATTGTTAAATTTTTATAAGCAATAAAAACTCCAAACAATTTCCGTTCCCGCTTGAGTGTTATCAACATTGCTTTACTTAAATTATTTAATCAATTCTTTATGACTTTATTTATTTAATACATTATACAAATTAAATAATCGAAATGTTCTTATATTTCTTATTGGAAATAAATAATGAAGTTATTTTGTAATTGAAAAAAAAATAACAAATGAGGAGGGAAAGGGGCGGATATTTATGAACTCCCTAATCCGAATCATACTTCGTGTCCTTAAAACATATCACTTGTCATTTGTTTTTATTGTCCACTTTTTGCAACTCAGGCTAATCGGGACGAGTTATCTACAGGTTACCACCCTTTTCTAGCCAGGGTGGGACTTAGGATGTTATTTAATGAAATCCGTCAATAAATAATTTATTTTGCCCAAGCGAGAATCGAACTCGTCACTCTTGGTTTATCATGTGAGATTAAGGTCAACACTTCAACTCATATGGCTAACCTGAGCCCATATTATTAGTCATAATATCCCCATATATTAAAAAGTCCGTCACGCAGGGACTGCGTAAACTAAACAGATTTCCCACGTGAAGTTTTACAATAGAGAAATCCGCCTAATAACAACACTATAGAACGTTTCACTTCGAGATGGCAGTATGTATTTTCAATGGGGTGCTCTGTCTCCCTCTTGCATATGCCTCGCTAGATAGCTCTGTCCTCCTCCCTCCGTGCGACGTTGCCGCTATATCTCAAAGTTGTCCAATTTTTACGGGAAAAATTCTCTAAAGTTCAGAATTTATCGCTCCATCTGCCTATGCTAAAAATTTATCAAGAAAATAAAATCTGTTTTTGCAATTAATTGTTTTTTGTCAATTTTTTACATAAAATTTTTAATGGAAATTCTTGTTTCTCTCGTCACTGTGATCTTATTTTTTAAGATATTAGTTTGAAATTCGACATGAAGTTAGTATATATTATCTTTATTCGTAGCAAGGAACAATTTTTTTTTCAACGACATTCCTTTCCATGTTTTTGCCATAATAAAAATAAAAATTGAGAAATCCTATTTTTAAAAAGTAGCCTGCGGGGAATTTCCGTTCTATAATTGTTTATTAAGTTTTGTTATACTCCTTTTAAAGAGGACAATTCAAATTTAATTTTGAGCCTCCTCCGGACATTATGGGACGCTGACAACTGATGCAATTAATGTTTATATGTTGTGGGAGCGTCGCGGCACGAGGAGAGCTGGACCCCCCGGCTCTCTCCCGCCCGCTCTCCCGTTCTTTCTTATAACTGTCTATTCTACCATGATTATTTAAAAAGCCTCAACTCAGAAATTGTAAATTTTACTGGGAAGCACTTTTTTTATTAATCTTTTTAATGTGATTTGAAGTTAATAACTTAAATATATCTTTCAAAATGTAATTTTCGACAAAAATTGGAGTTAAGGCCTTTTATAAACTGAGAGCAATAGAGGACTGTGAACAAACAGGATTGGGATGATTATTTATAACAATAATATTAATATATATCTTTAATCCATTAATAATTATTCATTATAATCATAATTATAGTTGCATAATTAAAAAATAAACCCATTTTAATCAAAGAAATTCCTAATAAAAATCTTTAATGACCTTCAAAAATGTCTATTGAAAGCAACTTAATTTTAGAGTATCTAATTTCTTAGCCCATCTGCCAAGGAGAAGAAGCCTATTAAATTTAACGTTTAAAGAAAAAACTATCCATTTAGATTATTTGCCAAAATAGTCAAAATCTTAAGTATGCTTCATGCCTAACAATCAAAACAAAAAGCACGAAAATGTAATATTATATTAAGAAAATATAATATTATATTAGGTGCTATATAAAAACATCAGTACTTGTTTCTTCGTCTGACAGAGGTTCAACTCCGCTCATTCCTTGCGAGTCCGCGACGCTCGCACAACATATAAACATTAATTGCATCAGTTGTAATCGACCCATAATGTTCGGAGGAGGCTCAAAAATAAATTTGAACTGTCCTTTTTAAAAGGATTATGACAAAACATAATAAACTATTATAGAACGAAAATTCCCCGCAGGCTACTTTTTTAAAATTGGATTTCACAATTTTTATTTTTATTATGGAAAAAACATGATAAGGAATGACATTTTAAAAAAAATTGTTCCTTGTAACGAATATAGATAACATAAACTAACTTCGTATAGAATTTCAAACAAATATCTTAAAAAATATGATCGTAGTGACGAGAGAAACAAGAATTTCCATTAAATTTTTTAGGTGAAAAATTGGCACAATACAATTTATTTCGATTGTGTATCTTGTTTTGTTGATTTATTCTTAGTATAGGCCGATAGAAGATTAAATTCTGCACATTTCAGAATTTTTCCCGAGTTTTTCAGAAATTTGGCGGATTTGAGTGAGATTTGGCAACAGCGCACCAGATCTACTGCCATCTCGAAGTGAAACGCACTATAGTAGTATGGAAACCTATTCACGAAGGACGAACAGTTACCGTAACGGCCCGCACTAGCTCTCGGCGGAGAGTCCCGAACGTAGCCGACTCCTGCCGACCACACACATGCATACAAATGCAAATATCTCGGTTAATATTCAAGATACAGAATAAATGTATAGAACAATATTTATAGTAAATTTAATTTGCAATAAGATTGATTCTATACAACTTTTCGATCCGGCGCATAATAACGGAGATATTTCGAATTTTCAAAAATCCCCCCCTCTAAACCCCCCTCCCTCTGGTCCGATTTCAGCCAATTAACGGACTTGATCTTTCTTTTTACGTAAAACGCTTAAATATGAAGTTTGGTAACGATCAAACAAAAATTGCGACCGCTAGAGCGTTAACAAACAAATATATATAAATATATATATATATATATATATATATATATATATATATATATATATAATTTTTAACGGACCTCATTTTCGTCATCTCCTGGGTAGGACCTCAATAGCTGATTTCCCTTAAGGGAAATCTACTAAAACACTTTAATGAGTACTAATACAATGTTTGGCTTCCCCTCTAGTGTTTATCTTGTATCTCTCGTATGCTTCGTTGTACGACAAAAGTGAATATAACAGAATTTACTCTACATAACAAAATAAACACATTATGTTTGCCGAAAAACCAAGAGGAAACGAAATACGGGGTTTTTCATATAATGCCTCCCTTTCTTCCCCCACTCCTGCTCGTACCTAGAAATGTTAATATAGAGTTAATGGTTATTCACATGCCGAATTGTTTTAGTTCGGCACAGCCATAAGTGCCAAATACAATCGTTGGCTCCCGCTATAGTATTTAGCGTATATTTCATTTACAATTCGGTATAAGACAAAAGTATATATAACAAAACTTACTTTAAAGAACGATTGTTATGTGCATCTTTGCTGAAAAACTACCCAGTAGGAAACGAAATATCGCAATTTATCATTTAAGGCCTCCTTATTACTCCCAATCCTCATCGTCTCAGAGAATATCAGTATAGACTATAGTCTAAGTTGGGTTAGTAGTAATATATATATACTAAGTTTCATAAAATTCGTTGTCTAGGGGGGGGGGGGAGGAGTGTTGGATTTGTTATTAAAACATAAGTTTTAGCAGATTTCCCTTAAGAAAAATCAGCTATTGAGGTCGTACTTATGACGTGATTTACAAAAACATTTCTTCAAATGTCCATCGATCCTTCGCAGTAAATGACGAAAACGAGGACCGCAAATTAAATGTACTATAAATATTATTATATACATTCATTCTCTATCTTGAATATTAATCGAGATTTTTTATTTTTTTTATTAGGTATTTAGATTACCTACTCATGTTACCTAAAAAATACTCAGTTATGTAACAAACCACATTATTCGAAGCTTAAATACCAAATATTGTTTTCAAGAGAGTTTTATTATACGAGATACACTCAAATAAGTTCTGGTGACTCCCCCCCCCCTCCCCGTTCTTAGGTTTTTGGACTACTTAAATTTGATTGATTGAGAAAAAAGTTATTCTGATTCATTATAAATTGCAGTACTAGATATAGTAAATATTTTTCAATAAAATTAGTATGTTATATTCAGATATATTACAGTAATTGTTTTTCTTTCCGGTAAGAGGTTGCCAGAGCTGTTTGTTTATATTTCAGACGTTTCCCGTCGTGAGGTTTCTTATTTTCGTTTGTATTTATTCACATAATATTCACGGTGGTTTTGTGTTACCAGTATGTAGATTTATCTATTGTTAGACTTCACGAGGGAAATCTACTTCCTTTTCGCAGCCCAGGCGTGACGCAATTTTTACTATGCGTGACCTAATGCAGTTGTTGTACTGATTACATTGTGGTTCTCAATATCTTACACTAGCATATGATACCTTCCGCTGAGAGAGCCATGTCAACACTTGTAAAGAGGATTGGGGTGGCATAGAAAGCAGGCATCGGAAGCACCATGCCAGGAGAGCGATGATATCCATAGGCAAATTTGAGTATTTGATTACATTGCGTAGGCCACAGGACGACGGGGACGGAAGGGAATGGAAGAATCCTACATTTCCAGCGTACCCTCAGTACTCTGGTAATCGCCTCATTGAGACGAGGTCCCCCCTGTTCTCCCCGACGTAGGGGAACCATAGGTCCTTAGCCGGCTTTGCTGTTCCGGGCCTGTGACCATTCATGGCCTCTGGGGTAGCTTGCTACTCAAAAATGGTACTACGTGCAAGCCACTTCGGTGGCGGCCAGAGCAGGAGCTTGCTCCTGTCTGCTGGTCGTTGACGTAGTGGTGGTGTGTTGGATGCACGGAGACGACAGGCCAGGTAAGCCGCTACATGTTGTTTGTGTGCTGAAGCTAGAGAACTAGGTTCGTCCCTCCCCGGGGGGCGGCGTTTGCATACTCGCTGCTATACGTGCCAAAGCGTATTTTGGGGAGGCATGCAAGAGCACCTTCCCCCAGTGGGCTGGAGGTAGGAATGGAGAGTGGAAGTCGGTTAAAGCCTCACGGCTAGGTACGACTTTCACTGGTTCCACCCTCCCGCAGCGTACACAATGCCAGTATGGTCTAAACCTCCAAGCATAGACTGGTCAGAGTCCCCAGGGCGTACAGTTCTCCTCCCAGTCAAGATGACAACGTCGGCATAGCCTGAGGGGATGGTTCGGATGCCACACCCAACTCCTCTTGGTATGTATATTACAAACTGATCCAATACTTCCAAAATCCAAATTACCTTTGGCTAAAAGAATGGTAACGATAGTATAAAGCAGAGCTTTATACCTTATTACTCGAGCTGACTGTATACCTCAATCTGTTTTAATCGGCCGAATTAGGCTAATCCCTCCCATTCAAATTGGTGTAACGCCGGCGTCATTATGCAACATGAATCGTGGAGGCAAACAGGAAGTTTATCAACGTCATCCCACACTTTGTGGTATCTATTGTATTATCAAATTGACAATCCTCTCTTGTTCTCAGATCCTACCGTTCAAATGGACAATATACTGACTTATTCATCCACTGGCAACAATAAGAACCCTTCAAATCTCTTTCAGATTTAATGTTTATAAACTACCATAATCAATTATCTTTGTGCAAGGTAGGAAAGGAAAAAATCCAATTACAATTATTCATTTTTCCCTTAAGGGAAATCAACTATTGAGGTTGTACTTATGACGCAATTTTCGAAAAACTTCCTCAACTAGTCTATCAATCCTACCAGGTCACTTCAAACTATACATACATATATATATATATATATATATATATATATATATGGTGTTGTTCTTTTTTGGAGTCTTGGTCAGTGTTTACTCTTTAATGGAGTAAAAAAAAAAAATGGTATAATAGTTTTTAAGTATCTTTAGTCTTGCCCTGAAGAAGAATATTCTCGAACTATTGGAATGAACTAAAATTTTTTCACCAACACTGGCCAAAACTCCAAAAAAACAACACCATATATATATATATATATATATATATATATATATATATATATATAGTATTTTAACGCTATAGGGATCATAATTTTGGTATGACCGAATCCGTACTCCGTATTTAAACGTTTTATGTAAAAGTAAAGATCAAAATCGTTAATTGGAGGGGGGGGGGTCGAAAATTCAAATAACTACGTTCTTACGTGTCGGATCGACAAATTGTATAAAGCCATTCTTATTGCAAATTAAATGTACTATAAACATTGTTATATATTTATTCTGAAATGCAAATATTGGGATTCGCACTGAAGATAAACAATACTAACCGCAATATTTCCATTTTTAATGTTTTTAGCCTTCAGAAACCCACTCTCCTACTCATGTCAGAATAGCAATACGCTATTATATCATGAACCATTTTATTATAAGCTTAAATACCAAATATTGTTTTCAAGAGATTTTTAGCAGATTTCCCTTAAGGGAAATCAGCTATTGACGTTGTACTCATGACGGAATTTTCGAAATTTTTCTTCAAATGTCCATCGATCCTACCTAGTAGATGACGAAAATGAAGTTCGTTCAAAACTGTATATATATATTTGTCTGTTACCGGTCTAGCGGTCGCAATTTTTGTTTGATCGGTACCAAACTCGATATTTAGTCGTTTTATGTAAAAAGAAAGATCAAGTTCGTTAACGGCTGAAATCGGACCAGTGGGAGGGGGGGGGTTTAGAGGGGAGGATTTTCGATAATTCGAAATATCTCCGTTACTATACGTCAAATCGAAAGATTGTACAGAATCAATCTTATTGCAAATTAAATTTACTATAAATATTGTCATATACATTTATTCCCTATCTTGAATATTAACCGAGATATTTGCATTTGTATTCTCCGTGTGGTCGGCCAGAGACCACAGGCAGAATACAAAATAATAGGGACTTTCCGCCGAGAGCTCTGGCGGGCCGTTTCGGTAACTATTCGTCCTTCGAGAATTTCGAAAATTCTTAATATCTTCGTTATTATGCATCGGATTGAAAAATTGAAAACTAATCTTATTGAAAATTTAATGTTCTATAAATGTTGTAATGTACATTATTTCACTATCTTGTGTGTTTACTGAGATATTTGCATTTTTTAGTTTTTGGTCTTTTGTAAAGCCCCACTTCTACTCATCTCATATTTTAAATATTGTATTATGTTATGAAGAACTTTATTTGAGGCTTAAATACCAAATATTGTTCTCATAGAATTTTTAAGTTTTGAGAGAAATGCAAATACGTGGCACACGTGGTAAATCTGCTTAGTTAACGCAGCCCCTCCGTGACGGACTTTTTTTAGCCTTCAGCAAACCCACACTTGTACTCATGTTACACAAACAATACTCGGTTATGTAATAAACCATATCATTAGAAACTTAAATACCAAATATTGTTTTCAAGAGACATTTATTATACGACATACACAGAAATGTGTTCTGGTGACCCTCCCCCATTAAGTTTTTGGACTACTTAAATTTGATTGATTGAGAAAAAAGTTATTCTGATTTATTATAAATTGCAGAACTAGATAAAGTAAATAGTTTCCAATAAAATTAATACGTCATATTCAGATATATTACAGTAATTGTTTTTCCTTCCGGTAAGAAGTTGGCAGACCTGTTTGTTTACATTTCAGATGCTTTCCGTCGGAAGGTTTCTTATCATCGTTTGTATTTATTCACTTAATATTTACAGTGGTGTGTTACCGGTATGTAGATTTATCTATTATTAAACTTCACGCGGGAAATCTGCTTAGTTTACGCAGCCCCTGCGTGGCGGACTTTTTGAACTTTTCATCGATCTTTCTCACCAGCCTGAATACAAATTTTACGTGGTTTAATGCAATAGTTTTGCCTGTTTTTGAACGGAATTGTTTGTTAGCAGATTTCCCTTGAGGAAAATCAGCTATTGAGGTCGTACTCATGACGCGAGTTTCGAAAAATGTCCCTCAAATGTCCATCGATCCAACCCAGAAGATGACGAAAATGAGGTCCGTTCCATGTTCTGTATATATATATATATATATATATATATATATATATATATATATATTTGTCTGTTAACGCTCTAGTGGTTCCAATTTTTGTTTGATCGTTACCAAACTCGGAATTTAATCGTTTTATGTAAAAAGGAAGATCAAGTTCGTTAATGGCTGAAATCGGACCAGTGGGGTGGGGGGGGTTAGAGGGGGGATTTTTGAAAATTCACAATATCTCCGTTATTATGTGTCGGATCGAAAAATTGTATAGAATCAACAATCTTATTGCAAATTAAATTTACTATAAATATTGTTCTATACATTTTTTCTGTATCTGGAATATTAACCGAAATATTTGCATTTGTATTCGGCAGGAATATAATATAATAATAATTTCAGGAGTCGGCTTTGTTCGGGAATTTCCGCCGAGAGCCTTGGCGGCCGTTTCCATAACTATTCGTCCCTCTTGAATAGGTTTAGAGATACAGGTGTTATTGGGCAGATTTATCTACTTGAAAACGTCACGTCGGAAATTGCTTAGTTTACGCAGCCCCTGCGTGACGGACTTTTTATCTGTGTATGTTGTTCACATTTTTCCATTTGCTCAAATATTAAGGGAGTTGATCGTGTTTCTCATTTTCAGCCTTCACATCTTCTCATCGGATTTCTGTTTAGAAACGAAGGTTGTGTGTGTGGTGAGATGAAATCAGTAGTGTTTCATACCAACACGTGGGAAATCTGCTTAGTCTACGCAGCCCCTGCGTGTCTGACTTAATTTATTTAACTCTATTATTAATCGAATAATTTAATGGTTTTAGCAGATTTCCCTTATGGGAATCAGATATTGAGGTCGTACTCATGACGCGATTTTTGAAAAATATCCTCGAACCTCCATCGAAACTATGTATATATATTTGTCTGTTAACACTCTAGCGGTTGCAATTTTTTTTTAATCGATATTTAAACTTTTTATGTAAAACTGATGATCAAATTCGTTAATGGTTGAAATCCGACCATTAGGGGAGGGGGTTAAAGGGGAATTTCGAAAATTCTTAATTTCTCCGTTATTACTCGTATATCGAAAAATCGTACAGAACCAATCTTCACCGTTAAAAACTATATATATGTATATATATAACATTGTAACCTCTGTCTGTACATTGATTTTTTTCGCGAAATTTCACGATAACTTTTCGTTTCACATGTCGTAGACACCATAACTGCATTTTGTTTCTTTCGTGTCTGTTTGTTTGTTTGTTAAACGGCTGAACCGAATTTTATGAAACTTGGTATATATATTACTACTAACCCAACTTAGACTTTAGGCTATATTAATTTTCCCTGAGATGAACAGGAGTGGGGGTTATAAGGGAAGCCATAAATTAAAAATAGCGATATTTCGTTTCTTATTGGTTTTTCGGCAAATATGAACATATCAAAAGTTGTTTATTTTGTTATTTAGAGTAACTTTTGTTATATGCACTCTTTTCGTATACCGAATTATAAAAGAGATATACGCTAAAATCTATAGCGGAAGTGAACAATTTTATTTGGGACAGAAGACCCTAGCGAAATAAATAAAACTCGGTATACGTATTAGCATTAACGCTTTCATTATAACAAGCCATACCAACATTTCTAGGGGCGAGCAGGAGTGGGGGTTGTAAGAAAAGCCAGAAATTAAAAATAGCGATATTTCGTTTCCTATTGGTTTTTCGGCAAATATGAACATAACAAAAGTTGCTTATTTTGTTATTTAGAGTAACTTTTGTTATATACACTTTTTTCGTATACCGAATTATAAACGAGATATACGATAAAACCTATAGCGGAAGTGAACAATTTTATTTGGGACAAAAGACTCAACCGAAATAAATAAAACTCGGTACCTTTGTGTATTAGCACTAACGCTTTCATTATAAC
The DNA here is from genome assembly GCA_019009955.1 of Riptortus pedestris. NCBI lineage: Eukaryota > Metazoa > Arthropoda > Insecta > Hemiptera > Alydidae > Riptortus > Riptortus pedestris. Next base: position 17,825,912 of record CM032231.1, read on the forward strand.
AAACCATACCAACATTTCTAGGGACGGGCAAGAGTGGGGGTTGTAAGGGAGGTCTGAATTTAAAAATAGCGGTATTTCGTTTTCTATTCGTTTTTCGGCAAATATGAACATAACAAAAGTTGTTTATTTTGTTATTTAGAGTAACTTTTGTCATATAACAAAGTATTTTTGTCTTTTAACAAAGTATAAACGAGATATACACTATAAACTAAAGCGGGAGTCAACTATTTCATAGGGCGCTAACGATTAAACCGAACTTAAAAAAACTCGGTATGTCAATTAGCATTAATTCTTCCATGATTATAAGCTATATTAAAATTTTTAGGATAGAACGGGGGTTCAAACATATATATATATATATATATATATATATATATATATATATATATATATATATATATTTGTCTGTTAACGCTCTAGCGGTCGCAATTTTTGTTTGATCGGAACCAAACTCGATATTTAATCGTTTTATGTAAAAGAAAGATCAAGTTCGTTAATGGCTGAATCCGACCAGTGGGAGGGGAGGATTTTTGAAAATTCGAAATATCTCAGTTATTATGCGTCGGATCGAAAAATTGTATAGAATCAATCTTATTGCAAATTACATTTACTACAAATATTGTTCTCACATTTATTTTGTATCTTGAATTTTAACCGAGATATTTGCATTTTTATAACATGTTACCGACGAGCTATGGCCGCTTCTATTCGTTCCCACCGAAAGCTAGTTCGGCCGTTTCCGTAACAGTTTCGTACTCGTATGGAGATTTCTCTATTGTATAACTTTACGTGGGAAATCTGCTTAGTTTACGCAGCCCCTGAGTGACAGACTTTTTTGTATTCGGCCTTCAGTAAACCCCCTACTCATGTCATATTAACAATAAGCTGTTATATTATTAAGCACATTATTTGAAGCCTAAAGATTATTGTCATTGACTTTTACTTTTTGAGGTAAATGCAAATACGTGGCGCACATGAGAAATCTGCTTAGTTAAAGCAGCCCCTGCATGGCAGACTTTTTTGTTTTAGCCTTAAGGGAAATCTGCTATTGGGGTCGTACTCATGACGCGAGTTTTGAAAATTTTCTTCAAATGTCCATCGATCCTACCCAGGAGATGACGAAAATGAGGACCCTTCAAAATTACACATATATATATATTTGGCTGTTACCGGTCTAGTGGTCGCAATTTTTGTTTGATCGTTACCAAACTCGATATTTAAACGTTTTATGCAAAAAGGAAGATCAACTTCGTTAATAGCTGAACTCGGACCAGTGGGAGGGGGATTTTCGACAATTCGAAATATCTTCGTTACCATAGTTGGATTAAAATATTGTATAGAACCAATCGTATTGCAAAATAAATTTACTATAAATATTATTCTATACATTTATTCTCTATCTTGAATATTAACCGAGATATTTGCATTTTTATTAAATTTGGGCCGATAAGGGATGACTGTTTCCCGCCAAAAGCTAGTTCGGCCCTTTGCCGCAACTGTTCGGCTCTCGTATGGAGATGTCTCTATTGTATAACTTCACATAGGAAATCTGCTTAGTTTACGAAGCCACTGCATGACGGACTTTTTCTAAAATCTACTGACGGTTCTACTTGTTTTGCAGGTGATAGCATTCATCTGCGGGCTGATGGTGATGGTGCTGCTGATCCTGGCCCTCGTGTCCAACGACTGGCTGATGGCTACAGGCTGGAGGCAAGGGCTCTTCTCCTACTGTGTAGCCGAGAACGCTAAGACTCCCCTACCATTCAATGTGAAGGATCTAGGGCCTGGCTGCTTCAGGGGCAGGGACACAGGTATATACTCACTAGCGTAACAATAATTAGACCAACTTCGCTTAACCCTTTCATTGTGCATAGCCACTATAGTGGTTTGGATCAAGCCGCTATAGTGGCTTTGCGCAATTAAAGAGTTAATTTTTTATTTATTCATACAATAATCGCATTTCGCGACTGGGGCGATTTAGTGACGAATCAGTTATTTAACATATACAATCACTTTATTATATTTACGTAAGTATGCTCATTTCTGCAAATATTTTCTGCATTGACCTACATTATAATTTTTTGAAAATGTTATGTTTCAAGTAGTGTAATAAGCGGTCTATATACGGGCTACAGTCATGTAGTAATTCAGTCAATGTGTATGGTAGGTCTATGTGAGTCCTTAAATAGCAGTTATATGTTTTATAGTAAGTCTACAGTTACAGTGTTGGCAGTAGGGTTCGTCTTCTACAGTAAGTAGGTAAGTGTGAGTTAGTAGTGAAAGACCAATTATCAACCTCGATAAAACTACTTCATCTCTTCTAATTAGCCTTTTTGAGGAAAGCCATTCTCACCAAGTATATATTTCAGCTCTCGAAGTTTGTTATCAGTTGTGGTAAACCAAGTTTTCTGCCATGAGTTAAGTATCATATGTTTTGCTTGGGCTTGAATATCTTGGTTTGTGCAGTATGTGTTGTCGTGAGTTCTTTTTTGAGTAGCTGATTTGGCAAGTTCGTCTACTTGTGTGCTTTGTCTAATGTTTGTATGTCCGGGTAACCAGTACACAGGAATTAATTTGTTTAATGTCTGGATTTTGTGTAATATGTACTAGAGGAGTGGATGTGAACTGTATATGTTTTTTAATGAATGTAATGAGCTAAGAGAGTCAGTGCAAATTATGATGACCGTGTCCGTAGTTTCAGGTATGTTGTCTATCGCAAGTTTCAGGGTTTCAAGCTCAGTCTCTATATGCTAGTCTCATCTGGCAGCTTTATTTGAAAGTTAGCTGAGCCAACAAAGTTTTTAAAGAGTTAAGGCAAAGCAGCAGAAAGAAAAAGAAAAGAAAAACAAAATCAAATTTTCGATTCAATAATGAATAATTAATTAATTTATCTGTATTTCAGTTTTAAATAGTTCAGGTTGTTATACATTCCTCAAAAAATTGTTTTAATTGTTTATTGTGTTTATAAAATAAAAGTTTTTTCTCAACAGGCCAATTATCTTGTCGGCATTTTAATTTGGTTTTAATGTCTTCTCTTTGGACCATTAGTAGTCTGCAGTCAAGTAGTAAAGTCGCAGTAACAGTTTGGTTGATATGTTAGTCCAAAACGATTAAAATAAGAGTTTGTTGTTCCGTGTCCAGTTAATAATTGTGTCAAGTAATAGTCTGTTGATATTAATTTTGGTCCTAAGTACTCTTTAATGTCTGGAATAAATAGTTTTAGATGTTGTCCTTTCGTAGTCGTATACCATTTCTGTTGTCATGTATTAATTGTGTCAGTAATTAATTGTGTTTTTAAGTGTTATTTTGTTGTAGCATTCTGGAATTTTGGTATATATATTAAAAATATTAGAAAATTAATTAAGATAAGGAAATGCTCACTCCAGTGCGTGGTAACAAAATTCATTCCCTAAATTAATATACTTCAACTTTGACAATGCGTTTGAGGCATTCCCAAGGAACACTAATAAATTCATTTTAACGGCCGGGGAATCGAAAATCAGGTTTTTGAAATTCACATATCTAAGCAACGTATTAGAGCTGAAAATTACATTTTAGACACAATTTCTTCTTTACATTTTTCTGATAAAAGCAATATTAGCAAAGACATTGGCGAACATAAGCTTTGGCATCCAAGTAAACCTCCACTCCAATCTGGGGGAGTAAAGTGTAAAATATCCCATTTCGACAATATTCATATCCCAGATAAATATAAAAAAAATTTCAGTTCCATAGAAGCACTCTCATGAATCACCAATAGATTCCATTTAGTGATCAGAATTCCAAACTTAAAATATTGCACTTTCGTAAATCTAAATAATGTTTTAGAGGCATAAAATATATTCTATTTATTTATTTATTTGAGCTTCCCAGCTTTGGTGATGTTGCTCTAAACAAAACCTTCGTAATTTAAAAAACAAAACAAATGAAAACAAAACAATACAAAAAAAAAACTAACAAAAACAGAAATGGAACATAAAACAGAAAAGAAAACAAAACAGATGAGGAACACGAAACGTAAAAGGAACACAAATCAGAAAAGGAACACGAAATATAAAAGGATCACAATACAGAGAGAAAACACAACAA
>CM032231.1:17832500-17912500 GCA_019009955.1 Riptortus pedestris
AACCTAGTACAAAGTGACATGTTGTAAATGTATGGTCTTTCAAATGGAAATATTCGAGAGGCTACATTTTCCTGCTAGGCGTCTTCTTGATAGTTGTACTCTTAACAGTCATATGGACCGACGAGGCAACCTTTATGAAACAGGGAGTTTTTAATAACGAAAACTTGGATCACTGGGCATAGCAGAATCCACATGGGGCAGAAGGAATCATTTCCACACTTTCATTGTCAAAGTGTGGCTAGGAGTGATAGGGGGGACATTGCTGCCCGAAATAATCCTGGAACACAGATTGAAAGATGTTGTCTTTTTAGTCCTTCTTGAAGATACCCTTCCAAGACTTTTAGAAGAGATACCACTGGCAACAAGAGGAAGAGCATGGACGGATACCTGCAACATTGATCGTGATAAACGGTCCAGAGGGGCAGCTGCCAAGGAGCCCTGACCTTACTCCGGTTGCCTATTATGCCTGGAAGAAATTTATCGATATGAACAGTGAACCTGTGACAAGAAGGGAAGACCTTATACAGAGGATCCATCAGGCCTGTGAGACGATGACATCGGACAAGAGGGTTGTGAAATGTGCTATCAAGCATTTAAAAAAGCCTACACAGGCTGCCAAAAAATTTATTTTGTCTCAAAACATATTTATAATTAAATATTTCTTACACCACTTTTAATAGTGTTGTTATTTTTTCATTCTAAATTTATTTTAGCAGGTTTCCCTTAGGGAGGGGTCATACTCATGACGCGATTTTCGAAAAATGTGTTCCATTTTGGAAGTCTCCATTGAATGAGGTCCATTCAAAATTTAATATACCCATATGTATATATATATATATATATATATATATATATATATATATATATATATATATATATATAATTACATTACTAGATACAGTAAATAGTTTTCAATAAAATGAATATATTACATTCTGATATATTTCAGTAATTGTTGTTCTTTCCTCTGAGAGGTTAACAGACCTGTTTGTTTACATTTCAGGTGCTTCTCATCAGGAGGTTATTATAATTGACTGAAAGATTTCTTATTACCATTTGTATTTATTCACTTAATATTCACGATGGTGTTGTGTTAGCAGTATGTAGATTTATCTATTGTTAAACTTCACATGGGAAATATGCTTGGTTTACTCAGCCCGTGCATGACAGACTTTTTAATAAATACGATTGGTATTTATTTTTTAAATTATAACAAAGAAGGTCGTTTCTTTCTTATACTCTATAGTAATTTTGTCCTGGAGTCATCTCACAAAGATAATTAAAAGACACCAGAGGTCAAATTAGTAGAAAATACAACATTTTATTAAATAGTTCAGTTTCAGTAGTGCTGAAATTAAATCTGTTTTCGCAATTTAGAATATCTTTGCGATGTAAAATATTGATGAGATTTGAAAATGAAAAGGGCATCATTTTAAGGGGAATTTATTGCTCTTTTGAATAGTAAACTCAGATTTTTGATATTGAAATAATTTCTGGAGTTATTTGCTTGTTATATGAGAACGAAATCTCTAATTAGAATAATCAAAAAAACTATATCTCCAAAACAAGTGAATAAGACCATATATGAACTTTTTTATTAGAAATTGTGTCTAGAATCATGTATCAAAGTTCACACACTAATGTCTGTTGCTCCCTATATATTGAGTTTAGTATTGATTATTTTTTTTTATTTTCCAATGGCCCTCATTTTGTCGTCTCCTAGGTAAGATCAGTGGACATTTGAGAACATTTTTCGATAATCTTGTCATGAGTAGAACCTCAATAGCTAATTTCTCTTTAGGGAAATCTGCTGAAACCCTCATTCTAAAAGTTTTAATCAAAATCCTTCTACTGGGTTTGTAAGTTGGGTGATTTTAGTGAACAGAATTTGGTCCAACTGGGTTATTGTACTTAATAATTCTACAATTTAATATCTCTACAATGTAAATCTGATATATAAAATTTCCATGTCACAATGTTAGTTAGCGTACTCCTCCGAAACGGCTTTACCGATTTTTACCAAATTTTATATGCGTATTCAGTAGGTCTGAGAATCGGCTACTATCTATTTTTCATACCCCTAATTGATAAGGGTTGTTCACCCTTAACATTTTTTTTTAATTTTTGGATGAAATTTTTTGTTTTTATTTTTTTATGATGTGGCATTAAAAAATACATACAACCCTAAATTTTTACTTTTTTATCGCCAACCCCTATTTTTTTATAGCCATTTTAGTAATTTAATCATTATCATCCCGCTCGATAACTGATCAATTATAGTGTTTTTAACTGTACTTCGATTAAAATTTCAATTTGCAATGACAATCAACAAATCCCAAGGCCAAACGATGCCTATTTGTGGCTTAGATTTGAGTACACCATGTTTTTCACACGGGCAATTGTACGTAGCATGCTCTCGAGTGAGTAAACCATCCAGTTTGTTTGTGCTCGCTAAAGATGGGCTAGCATTAAAAGATTGATGTTGTTTGTTAGTGTTACTGTCGTAATTAATATGTGATATGTAATTTTAAGAAATAAACTATAATAACTTATTTATATTCCCTTATCGTTCATAGCGCTCCATGCCTATCTCATGCATATACCACATACACACTTATAATAAGTAAGTTACTTTTTGTCTACACTAGAATTTATCTAGGAACTAGAAATAATTTATATGGCAAAACAACGTTTGCCGGGTTATCTAGTATCTTTATAAAACTGCCAAAAATTATTTATTTTATTGTCACTGTCCTGGTAATCAATAATTAAGCGCACATTTATAATGTTTATTTTTATGTTAGCTTTAAAATTGGTTCTTTAATGCTTAATTATTTCATTTTTCTGTTTTGTTAACAGTGGTGACTGTTTTGATGGCGCTTGTTGTATATCCAGTTTGTTTTGCTGCTGAGCTCAATGAAGGTATGTTCTCTGGAATATTTAATTAAATTGGATATTTGTAATGAAGGTCAAAGTTTTTTATCATGAACCCCAACTTTTATTTGTGTTGGCTTCTTTTAGTCCCCATATTTTATGCAAAACTAACGGCAAGTTCATTAATAGCTGAAATCAGACCAGGAAATCAAATATTTGAAATACCTCTGTTATTATGAGTTGGATAAAAAAAAAAAATGATATCACTAGTCTTGTTAACAGTATATCATGAATGGTCTTATTCCAAGCTTAATCCCCAAAGTTTTTTTCATTTGAACTTTTATAATACCATGTGATAAACATCTAATACATTATGTTCATTCAAAATACCGTGTTGCTAATTTAATTTTATATAAATGTTGTTCTCTGCACTTCTTCTCTATCTTACATATTAACCGAAATTTTTGCATTTTTTTAACTGTCAGCCTCCAGTAATCACCCACTTTTAGTCATTGCACTTAATCAATAAGAAAATATATCATGGAACATGGAAAGTTTTATTCCAAGTTTAAATACCCAATATAGTTTTATATTGGGTATTTAAACCAGTCAGTTACCCGGCTTCGCTCGAGAAGTGATTAGACGTTGAATGATGATATTTTTTTTTTTTTTGGCAAGGCTTCAATATGTAAAACTACACTTCCCATCTAAGTATATTGTTTTCCCGTAAGGATTAGGTAAGGGACTTATAGAATAGAAATTTTAGTTTTGACGATTAAATAAAAATACGCCCCTAGTCAATCCCTCTCTACTGTTTGATACACCGTGTATAATTCGAATTTTAATCATGGATATAATTAAATATTATCTATAATGTACATACTTCCTGTCAATAACCAATCCGGGATTATGAGCTTTGTTTTATATATATAATAATAAATTTAGGTGGAATGCAATTCCATCATTTCACAGGAAATAAGTTAAAACAATTAACTGTGTTAGCCTCCCGACAACTTCCGGGCCCCACTTCAGCATTAACATTGCTTTACTTAAATTACTTATTTAAAACATTAAAAAAACATATTTCATAGTAATTTATATACCTGGTGTAAATAAATAACAGTGATATATTTTAATTTATATTCTGAAAGTGAGGTAAGGGAAAGAGATTGTAGCAACCTCCCCACCTCCGGAATTTCAAACCATATTGAGTTTAAAAGCATCTTGTCTAATAGTAATAGATAGTACATAAGTCATTTCAATACCGACAACATATCGGAGGAAAGAAGATAATATGTACCGCAATTAAAGAGTTTGAATCCGCATAACTTCCACTATCACACGTTGTGCAAATTCAGCATGACTTTGTTTAATAATACATTATAAAAATAAAATCATCGAAATGCTCTTACAGTTTTAATTTATATTGGTAATAAATAACAAAGTTATTCCCTAATTAAAATAAATAACAATTAAGAAGGAGGTAGTGCAGAGATTTGTTACCTCCCTAATCCTAATCATAGTTAGTACTTTTATATAAGTCTAAAACATAACGTGATTTGTCATAACATGGCTATATTACAGACGCTTTAATGAGTAATAATAAAATTGTTGACTCCCTCTATAGTTTTTAGCTTATATCTCATTTGATCTTCCGTATACGATAAAAGTGTATATAACAAAAGTTACTTTAAATAGCAAAATTAATAACTCTTGTTATGTACATCTTTATCGAATAACCAATAGGAAATGAAATATCGCAATTTTTCATTTCTGGCCTCCCTTACAACCCCCACTCCTGCTCGTCCCTAGAAATGTTGGTACAGCTTATTATCATGGAGAAGCAAGTGCTAATACACATACTGAGTTTTCTTTAGTTCGATTGAGTCTTATGTGGAAAATAAAATAGTTGACTCCTGCTATAGTTTTTAGCATATATCTCGTTTATACTTCGGTATATGACAAAAGTGTTTATATCAAAAGTTACTCTAAATAACAAAATAAACAACTTTTGTTATATGGATATCTGCCAAAAAACCAATAGGAAACAAAATATCGGTATTTTTAATTTCAGGCCTCCCTTATAATCCCCACCCTGTTCGTCTCAGAGAATATTAGTATAGTCCAAGTTGGGTTAGCAGTAATACACATACCAAGTTTCATAAAATTCGGTTCAGTAGTTTGGGTGTGAAAAGGTAACAAATAAACAAACAAACATACACAAAAGAAGCAAATTGCAGATATTGTGTCCATGGCATGTGAAACAAAAAAGTATCTTGAAATTTCGAGAAAAAAAATCAATGTGAAGACAGAGGTTTCAGAGGTGGTCATTTTTTTATGATATTTTATATAATCATGTGATATGTTATATTTTATTGTATGATGATGTTATCAATTAAGATTATATTGTCAGCCCTCTTCTACTGATCGGATTTTTATTTGGAAACAGAGATGGTGAGATTAGAGGAGTGTGCCATGCCAGCATATTGGAAATCTGGACTTTTTATATAATTATAGATTTGCTAAATCTGAAATTTTGCTCAGGTAATTTCTACGAACTAATTTATTTTTGTGTGTATGTTGTTAGGTAACAGGACTGTCTGGGAGTTTGGATGGGCATACGGTGTCGGCTGGGGAGCTGCCATCTTCCTATTTGGAGCAGTCGTCCTCCTCCTCTGCGACAAGGAGTCCGAAGAGATTTATTACAAAGAGAGGAAAGTGGGCGGGGCCTAGTGCGCCGCTCCCCTGCCTGATCTGGTCCTCTAGCAGTCAGGCAGGGACCCTCGTCCTTGCTAGTCCACTCTCCTCCTCTCCTTTACTCCAACCATCATCCTCTCTCTCTCTCTCTCTCCCTACTCTCAGCAACGTCTAGCAAGACGTATACTAAAGTGACAACGTTCGCTCGACGAGAGAAATAAATCACGACGTGACTCTTTTTGAATTGAGTGTAAAAGGTTTTTTTTAACGTGAAAGCGCTCGGGAAAAGGAGAACAGTTCGAATGTTGAACAGTGTTTGTGACTCAATTTCCATATTACTGACTAGGTATATATATCGCACACTCAATACAATACTAATCTAACCCGAGAATTAAACTATTAGATTATGAGCAATAATGATATATCATTATTAATTCAATAACAAGGAGAAACAAGTTTTAACATAGTTCATTCTGCAAGCATGAAATTGTTAAGTTAGTAGTGGAGTGAGAGTGCGATAAGTTTCCATGAATTGTACATATGATCTTTAAACCGTCATGTAATCTCTATTTTATCTTTTGGTGTGAGATTCATGATGAAGTTATAGAATAACATAGATGACATTAAAAAAGTGTACTGGATCTGATTCAAGTCTTAAGACTGTTGTATGTGTAAAAAAAAAAAGAAAACAGTTGAACAACTGACTTTATTGTAAGCTGTTTACAATGTTAATCGTTTGTTAAAACATTAAAAAGGGACCCTATTTACTCTCTTCCTTATCATTAGTGGTATTTAATCGATGTACAATATGAGGGCTCGATAAGTAAAGTGTTTGTGTGACTATTTTCCTGCCCGTCCTTGAATTACTTATTATATTTCCATCGCGAGAGAGTATGTAGGACTTGTCTGAACATGAGCCCAGCAAGAAATAATTACTAGAGGGCTTGCTGGACTACTTTCGAGTTCATTCCTCTACCTCCTTCCCGTCTCTTCCACACCTTTGAAAATTCAAAACAAAGTCGACTTCCAAAGTTCAATTGCTACGTGTGTTTTTTTTTTAACTTAATAATAAATGAAGTTTCATTATTAATAATTTTAGACAGAGGCCTTTTTAAAAAAACCAGTAGACAAAAGATTTTAGTAAGGAATCGCTTATGAATACATTTATCTTACTGATTTGACCTGCAAGTATTTACTTTTGCAATACAATTTTTAAATATGATTTATTACACATATTTTCTAATGGTCTCCTTTACTGAAATAACTCTAACTTTTCCTTAATTTAAACATTTATTTCCAATAAGCTTCTCAAAGTCAGATAAATGAAGCATTTTAATTTTTAATATGTTTTCATATTTCATATATCGTAGAATGAATGCATCTTTTAAAGTTCTGAACAATTAATATTTCTGTTTTATTTAAAGTTAAATCGAAACCTGAGCCTTGCTGTTTCCGGAAATAATTCATTTCTTCTATCAGATTTTCTAAATTGTTCTGTTACGTGTTCTTTTCATTCTTTTATTTCTTTCCGTTTTTATTTTTTTGACTAATTGCATAGAACATTTCATGATTACTGGTATCACATTAATTAGTGGCCATTTGAACAGTTTAAATATTTTAATGTGTATTTAAAATATTATACCTGTTGTACTATAAACTCCTAATGTGTAGCAGTTATTATTAGAATTTTAGTATCAAGAGATTCTGTTTTTTTACGCAGAATGAATTTTTAAATTATTTCCATTTAATTCTGACTTGGAAGACAGTTTTTGTATAGTGTAATCATTTATCAATCCATGTGTAACATGTATTTGTCAACTATATTTCCTTTACTAGTAATGAGGGCAGGGATTAGTCGAATGTATGCATTTAGCTTTACCTACAAGTCTTCATTTATTATCTAGATGTCCCTCATTCGATGATGCAATTTTCATGAGTTCTTCCAGAAAATTAGTATTCATTTTCTACTGTTCATGTGTAAATATTCATGGGTTTTATGCCATTCAAAATGAATTTTAATCAGTGTATTCCTCGAAAATATAAGTGTTTCCTAATTACAGAACCGACAATATAAATGGTATTCAATATAATCTATGTGTAATTGTATATTGATACTTAATCTTCATTCGATGTGATTTTGATTTTTATCGGATATTTACTAATTGAAACAAATTGAAATGTTCATTTATCACTATACCTTTCATAAGCTTATATTGATTGTAGATAATTTATTGGTGTAATTCATTGTAAATATATATATTTTATGTACATATTCTCGCATTAGATAATGATCTGTCATAGGTACATAATGTAACTACATCTGTAATTTTGTTCTCTCTATGTTTATTATTAGTGTTCATTCAATGTATTTACTCTATATTTCTGTGATAGCTCATCTTTTGAGTTTAAAGGGAAACTGTATTGCTCTGATTATTTCCCATAATATGATAGACTTGAACATGAATTGAATTTAATATCGCTGTTCTCTTGTCTGTTAGTATTTTTAAAAACTTTTGTGGTCGACGATCGATCGCTCATCAAAACCTCTTTCAGTAAAATCGGTCTCGACCGTTTCCACACCTAACAAAGACGTCAGATATTCCTCATTCCCTCCCCCCTCCTCTTCCTTTATAAATCTTAAACTGAGGAATATTTATATCCGTGGTGCAAGTACAGCACACTCCTTTGCTAAATCAACTGTTTTCCTCCTTCAATCCCTTTAATCATTGTTGGTGTAAGTTTCCTCATTGAAAAAAAAAAAAAATTATATATATATCAATGAATTTTTCAAATTCTCAAAATATCAGTAATTTATTATGACAGTTGTTATTTACCACTATTTGTTCTATCAAAATGTAACATTCTGTATTTTATATAGAACATGTTTCCCACAGTCCAGTCCCATTCTAATAATAAGTGTAATGGACAACTACAAAAGCACTAGAGAACAGGGTTCTTCATTATGAGATTTACACCCATTTAAGAAACATTTTCTTTCATTGATTGTTATAACGGTTAACTTTCAATGTTTTAATTTTTTTGACGTAATACAAAAAATCTGTTTCAACATTTATTCTAAGGAGTTTACAGGATTTTTGGGGTTGGTTGAATGTAAAGTGAAAGTGAGCAATTGCTCCACTGATTGTTGGATTTATCGAATCCAAGTCTCCTTTTAATTTTTATTTGTGTGCGTTTACATTTTTTTTTTTTTTTATTATTAGGTATAATTATAATAACAAAAGAATAACATGGAATTATGGCACTTACAATTTTTTCAGTTTATTGCTCCCTTGATTTGGGAAAGTTTAGTTTTAAAAGTTAAGTGGACTGAATTGAAGACCTAGAAGTAGGAAAGTTGAATTTATTTCACAGAGATATCCCTTAAATCAAATATCTGCCAAATCAAGTTTAAGTATATGTCTATTGTTACTTGTAATTAACTCTTATTCCTCTCCCGTATTTGTTTCTTGATAAAACTATTTTTAAAAATATCAGTGATATTTGTAATATTAAGCAAAAGTTTGGGGGGGTGGAGCTTTTGTTAAACACACTGTAAATATTTAAAATGAAAGAGCTGTATATTTGTGTATGTTAACAATCGATTGAATATGCAGACCATGGTGTTTCTTACATTTGTATGTATGGCAAGTTATAACTGAACGTGATACTTAACAAGGACTATTTTGTATTTAACCCTTTCGCTGCTCCATGCCACTATAGCAGCTCGCTGCTCTCTGCTAGGATAGTGGTTATTCCCTCAGGTTCTGTTTTTGAAATGTATGGCTAGATAACGGAGAATGTATCATAACTAAGAATGGCCAAACACCCCACACATTTTTAGCCTATAGTTCCAAAATATTTATACCTCTAGTTGACGCTTTTTTCCTCTCAAAGCCCAGTTTCCGTTTATGTGAGACTTCTTGGACATCATTTTATGATAGTTTTGTTGTAAGAATCGAGATGTTAAATGAAAAACTGTGACATTCCTCTTTGGCCCTAAACTTGTTTTGAAATAGTTTCAATAAAGCAAAAAATATTTAAAACTTTCACAGTTTTTTAAAATGAATAAAAACTAAATAAAATAAAATACCTTTAAAACTAAGAATAATTAAAAGAGCATTTCGAAAATAATAGTAATGTTTTTAAGGCTGGGAGTAGGAAAGGCCATGTGATAAAAAGAGAGGAGGAAACTCATATCTAATGTAATGAGCAGCGTAAGGGTTTAACTAATCGCTGTGGAACCATCTAAATTGAAGGTGATTACAAACGCAAACATTCTCCATGGAATAGGGTCTGACAGAACGGCTAACGAATAGAAATGATATCTCCTTTCACTTCACTTCAATAAAAACTCTACGTGTTTTGCTATCTTTAATAACCTTTTCGAGAATATATCCCCTTTTTACAATAATCGTATCAAGTAATACCTCCTCTCAAGAGAGCCATGACTAATTCCAAGCAATGGAATATAATAATCAGCTGATCGAGAAAACGATTCCCGAGTCAATTATAGTCCTAATTAAAAAAAAAAAAATTAACGAAACTAGATTTATTAAATAAATAAAAGTGTATTTATTAACCTCCATTTTAAGAAATTACTACTAATCGTGACGAGATATCTACTGGTTACCAACCTTTTTTAGCTAGGATGGAACTAAGTAGAGTTTGTCTTATATTGAAAAACCTATACGTTATTAGGATGGTATAAATTGGCCTAATTAGCTTTAGTCTCATAAAGTGGATGTTAGCTCAAACAAAAACATTAAAATATACATCATTGAGACGTGATTTGATATTCCCTGAACCCATTTTGACTAGTTTCGGTGTGTCATCATAAAGAACTCTATACATTTTTCTTTCCGATGCATTTGCATAGAGACATCTATAATGATGAGCATCAATTTTGTTTATTTAATGTAATAAGAGTAGCAGGAAGTCATATGGTGCTCACATTAATTTTTTTTCATTTTAATGATATGATTTTTTTCAAATTTCATTCCTACTTGGTATGATTTTAGATAGAGGGGAAACTCAAATCCGTGAAGAGCCTATTAAAGATAACAAAACGCCCACCTAGTGTTTTAATAAAGAGGAGTTAAGAGTAGAAGTTGCTATAATTTTGTGAGCTCCATCCAACATCTATTGTATTCCATTATATTGGCTCACAACTTTATAATATCGAAAGGTCGTTTCTGTTTATAAACTTTCACCTAACTTGAAGTTACCCAATTACTAATAATTAAATGTTTTTAATACCATTATTTTTTAAATCAGCAAACTTACTTAACTACATGAAACAAAATAAATATATTTATTAGATTTTGAGACCAAACAAAATATGAATATAAGCAGATGTACAGAATAAGCATTAGTTAATAAGATCCATTAAAAGTAGAGAATTGTTGTTTGTAAACATATCCCTTTTTAAGTTTTTGTATATAGACCTGATAACTGTAAATGATTTCATATTCTCAGTGTTGCTGGAGACTAATATTTTTAACTGTAGTCCGTGGCTGTTTAATAATATTGAAATAATTGTTGTAGGAATATAAAATTCTTCTGTTGTAATTTTGCATGCCGGGCACTTGAACACTTGGTTATTTATTCATGCAAGTCATGTTATGTTGTCTGTTGCACTTTAGTACGAATTGAAAACAAACCCAATATGTTGTTTATATATATATATATATATATATATATATATATATATATATATATAAATAATTCTTATAAGTTGTCAAATAATTCTTGTGAATGATATTTTTGGTTTGCTTTTTTTTTTATGTAATTGGAAAGTACAGCTGGTTTCTCAGTCAATAAATGTGGAGGAAACATATTTCGTATTGAATAAAGAATTTTATCAGTTAGAACCTCTAAAGTTTAAGTTTTCTTTAGTCATTTCAATATGTTAGACATTTTGAAATACATTGGATCAATTATCACTTTGACAAATCCAGTTATTTTAGTAAATAGATTACACTTCACCACAAAGTTGACTGAAACCGCAGAAAACGTATTTTTATTGCAGACTTAAAATGTTTTGTATATTTGCAGTGAATGGTGAATCTAATTTATTCAGAATTCAATAGGATTATCTCAGCTGTTTTAAAAATGAACAGCTTTGCAAAATTAAACCTTGTTTGCCACAGTAATTGTTATCACATTATTTTGTAATCACATCACTCAACTAATAGAATTAAGGAAATACATTTATGAATGTTTCCTCTGTTTAAAATTATCAAACGGCAAATATTAAATAGATTGGATTGTATTGCTTAAATAAATTGAATGTTTTCAAAATTCAAGACCGCAATATTTTCTAGTAGCTTCATAATACCCTTGTTTTCACTTTAAATGCTTTTTCTTCCCACAGCATTCTTAAGTAATGGTTTTGTTTATTGTACATTTTTTTAAATTGTGTTACACTTTTCAAAACCTTATTTTCTAAACCTATTCAAAAAGAAGGTCGCCTGATTGATTGAGGCTGTAGTCGTAGGTTATGAAGTGGAAATGGTTGTGTGAGCTATTAGCAAGCTGTACTGCATTTAGTGAACTCTGACATACTAGGTTCTGTGTTGGTGTACAAAATTGATTCATAACAGATGGTGGAGTACCGACTCTCTTTGTTTTTCTCACACCGACCATATTTCGATTGAATATGAAGTTTTCTGTTTATTTAATTGCCTTTGTTACCTCTTCTTTTAGCTATTACTTTAATATTTGTAGTTACTAATTTATTTTGTCTATTTTAAGTGTTATTATAATTATTTTATTTTCAGAGAACTTATTTTTTTAAAGAAATGTTTATTTTTGTATTATTAGTTTTCATTCTCTCTTTACCACCTCGAGAAGTTGTTGCAAATTATACAGCTTCATAGGGCTTATAATTCCTTTCAAAATCTCCATTTCTGTATTTCATTCCAAAAGTTCATTTTAATTTGGAAAGTACCTGAAAATGTTCTCTATATTCAATTGATTGTTATTATTCCCATATTCTGATTACGAATAGATATGCTATGTCTGATGTAACATGTGAAATATAATTCATTCTTATATTTTGACAGTTTTTCATGTAAATTCAACACATGTGGGGGGAAAATCAATTAGCAATTTGAATTACGAATACGTTGAAAAGCTTTAGCATGAGACTTAAGATTATTAATGTATCAATAAAACTAATAATTTTTCATTTGTCATTTCGACTTTTTTTTTAAGTCATTTATAACGGCTTTGTTTGAAGGTCTCAGTGATTTAATATATTAATATTGGGCTTGAAGCTTATCCACAGACTCATATCAAAGTTAAAGCCCGAAAAGTTGTTAATAAGTTGCCTACTCTTCAACACTCCCGTCCTCACCAAATGGAGATTCCACCCTTCAAAATATCACCTACTTCAAATGAAGTTCCTTAAAGACCTTGATCTGGGACCCAAGTAAAATTTCAATTCCTTTGGCGACTCATAAATTCCTATTTTATAGTCTTTATTTTGTTATGATTTAAATCGAATTATTGCACATCTACTCGAGGTTAGGCTTATAAATTTTAACATATCATAAAAGCTTTCATAAGTAATATTTATTCCTACTTTTATTTATTATAAAATAGAGTAATATATTTAATGTTTTATTTTTTAAGATATATTAATATATTGCATGTTGCATTTATTTCTCCTTGTTGGCATTTAAAATATATTTTAATAGTTAGGATAAATTATTTGAATGTTGCTCCTAATAAATGTGTATAGCTGCCAGTGCAGTTCTCTCGACTCAATGTTAAACAACTCGCCCATGAATTATTTATATTGTCTATAAAACTTGTAAAAATACTTTCTCTTCAAAGATCCAATTAAGGTAATTATAATTATTTAGGATTTAAGTTATTTGGTACAAGTTAATTGTTAACAGTATATAGATTCTCATGTTTATTGTTGTAAAGAGGACCATAATGACTACAATGTTTTTTTTTTTTTTTGTTTTGTTTTCTTAATATAAATCAAATTCATTTTAATTATATTTTTTATAAGTCCAATTTTGCAATTTCCTTGTCCTATTATTTTTAGCAGCAGATCTTTTATTTCTTATAATTTGCATCAATGATAACAAATATTCAGTAAAGTCTATTTTTTTAGAAAATGTATTTTTAAAATTAAATGTTTGAGTAACTTATTTTTGTTTTGTGTTTTTCATTTATTATCATTTTTGAATGAGATACTCTTGTAGATAAGTGCATGTTAGTTTAGTTTTGTATTTATTATATATGTTGTTTATAAAATAATGAATAAAAAGATTACCACAAAACTTTTTTTTTTTTTTATTTAAAATATTAAATACAATGAACAATTTAACTAAGCGAGGTGATTAAGTATAAAATGGTATATTTATTCATTTTTTATATTAGCACAATGATATTTCTTCAATCACACTTCAGTTCATCCTCCTCCCATCTTACCTGAAAATAAAGTGATCATAATTATTAGCAGATTTTCCTTAAGGGAAATCAGCTATTGAGGTCGTACTCAATGCGGAATTTTTGAAATTTTTCTTCAAATGTCCATCGATCCTGCCCAGGCGATGATGAAAATGAGGTCCGTTCAAAACTGTATTAATATATATATATATATGTCTGTTACCGCTCTAGCCGTTGCAATTTTTGTTTGATCGTTACCAAACTCGATATTTAGTTGTTTTATGTAAAAAGAAAAATCAAGTTCGTTAACGGCTGAACTTGGACCAATGGGAGGGGGGTTTAGAGGGGAGGATTTTTGAAATATCTCTGTTACTATAGTCGGATCGAAAATTTGTATAGAATCAATCTTATTTCAAATTAAATTTAATATAAATATTGTTATATACATTTATTCTCTATCTTGAATATTAACCGAGATATCTGCCTTTTTATTATATCTGGGCGGCTAATGGACGAGAGTGACTTCCCCGCCAAAAGCTAGTTCAGCCGTTTCCTTGACTGCTCGGCTCTCGTGAAATTTCTTTATTGTTAAACTTCACGTGGGAAATCTGCTTAGTTTGCGCAGCCCTACGTGACCGACTTTTTTAAATGGATATTGGTTCTTCCATTTCTTCAAAATTCCATTTCAACAAAGATTACTCCAAGAAGATAGAAAACCATAAAGACTTACACATCTAGCCCTCATGAAGAAACAAAGTAGTAAAAGTCCGTCACGCAGGGACTGCGTAAACTAAGCTGATTTCCCACGCGAAGGTTTACAATAGATAAATACATATGTACAGGTAACACTGCCGTGAATGCTCGGTAAATGTACAATACAAGTTAATCTTCACAATGGAAAGCGGCTGAATTGTAAACAAACAGGCCAGGCTCATAGCCCTGCACGGATAGACCGGAAAGAAACAATTAATGATTAATATATATGAATATATCATATTAATTTCATGGAAGACAATTTACAAAAGCTAGTACTGTAATTTTTAATGAATCAGAATTAGTTTTATCCCAATCACTGAAATTTTAGTAATCCAAAAACAAATGAAGAGGGGGGGGGGGCAACAGAACGTATTTGCATATATCTCACAAAGTAAAAGTTCAATGATATTTGGGATTTAGGCTTCAATTAATATGTTTTATTATATAACTGAGCATTGTTTATGTAACACTAGTAGAAGTGGGGGTTTGCTGAAGGCTGAAAACTGGAAAATGCAAATATCTCAGTTAATATTCAAGATAGAGAATGAATGTATCTGACAATATTTATAGTATATTTAATTTGCAATAAGATTGTTTCTATACACTTTTTCGATCCGACTTACAGTAACGGAGATATTTCAAAATTCTCTCCCTCTAAACCCCCCCTCCCTGTTGTCCGATTTCAGCCGTTAACGAACTTGATCTTTCTTTTTACATAAAATGACTAAATATCGAGTTTGGTAACGACCAAACTAAAATTGCAATCGCTAGAGCGGTAACAGACAAATATATATATGCAGTTTGGAACAGACCTCATTTTCGTCATCTGTTAGGTAGGATCGATGGACATTCGAAGAAAAATTTCGAAAATTCCGTCATAAGTACAACCTTAAGGGAAATCCGCTAAAAGAGTGTATAATTGTAGGTTTTGTAACCCAAGACTCAAATGGTAGAAGACATTAAAAGACCTGAAGATTAAATTTGAATCATAAAAGGTTAAATATTATTATTATTATCAAAAAATTTAGCCAAGTAGTGTCCGATTCTGATTGTTTTTCAACCACAAGACTTTTGTAAATCCAAAAAAGGTCTGTCACATAGGGCTGCATAAACTAAGCACATTTTACATGCTGGAATGACAAATAGATCATCTCATCTTGCCATCTATTCTCTATTTCTCCCTTACTAAGTGCCCTGTGTAAACAGAAATTGAAATGTATGCTGAAAATGAGATTTTTAGTATTTCAGTTACTTAAAGTCTGTCACATAGGATCTGCTAAAGCTAATCAGATTTCCCATACTGACACACTACGGATCTCTTCTCCACATAATTTCTATTTGTAAAAAAAACTGATGAGTAGAAGTGGGTGTTTACTGAAGACTGAAAACAAGAAATTACAAATGTCGCTTAATATTTGATCAACAAAAAGAAAAAATAGAACAATAATTTTAGACCAATAGTTTAAAAAGATTAGTTCTATAATATTTTTTGGTCTGACTCATAAATATTTTGAATTATCAAATTCACCCCCCCCCCCCAACCTCAAAATCCCCCTTATTCCTGGTTCGATTTAAGTCATTATTGACTATGAACTTCAGTGTTAAATGAACCGGTTAAATATATCTATTATCTTCTAGATTAAATAAACATTTATGAGTCAAAATCTTAATCTATGCCAACATCGTCATACACGTAACTATTAAATATCTGATGAAAACAATATTTGGTATTTAAACGTGGCACGAGTTAGATATAGATTACTTGTGTCTTAATCCCACCTGCCTGTCAAGGAGTACCCTAAAGTCCTATTGTGCTAGCCTTAGATCTCTATTCATAATGGTTTTATATTCATCATAAAGTCAAGATATATCTTACCTGAGGCTTCCTTCTTTCTTGACTCGGCATATCTATGTCTATAGTAGCTGGATCTTAAATTCTCTAGCATTCCATAATCAAGCACAATGTACTTAGGAGTCTCTTCTCCACAGCACCTAGATATTGGTGTTTCACTGAGTTGGACGTTAAACATGTGTTTATTCATCTTCCATTGCCCTATATCACTCCCACTACATCTCTGAGTACCTTCCTAGGTAGTCTAAGGTAAATTTCCCTGTTTCTGCTCTCCTCAAATCTGATCATTTCCCATACTTTTTTGAATTTTTTCTTGACCATATTCTTTATTGAGTTCTTTAGAAATAACGATGGGTACTGATCCAACGGGTGTTATACTTGCCCCTGTCCTGACCAATTTTCTGCATTTTCATTTCCTGGAATACTCTGGTGTCCTGGTACCCGGTATATTGTCACCCTTTCATTAACACTTGCTAATAGTTTCAACCTCATAACACACTTGTCCACAATCCTGGAACTTATGACTGGTCTTGTCAGTGCCCTACAACTTTAGGTTCAGCTAATTGATGGGCTGCTGCCAAAAATAAAAAGATTTCGGCTTGAAAAACTGTTGGAGTGGGTCCCAAGGCAATCCATTCATATTTCCACCCGCCTTGCACCACATTCCTACCCTGGTCAGCTCTTCCTTCTTGGAGCTATCCGTGTAAACATTCAGTCCATTTGGCTGTTCAAACGTGTCCATCTTCAATTGGCATATCCCATATATGTCCACCTTAAACCTTTTCTTACAAGTTTCTCTGCCATTATATTTGATGGCATATTAAGTTCCTGATCTTCCCAAGTTTTTCCAATATCCTCAGGAAGCTGTCCTGTCTAGATGTATTCTGTATAGCCTTCATTCTCACCATCCTGTTCATTGGCTCTGTCTCAATGAAGATTCCTATTAGCATGAGATCCAAGAACATCTCCATTGTTATAGTGGGCGTTCAGTTGATTGCTCCTATCATTAACAGGCAGCCCAACCTTTGCACATTCGTGAGCATTCCGTTGTTAGCTTTGTTTTAGTTTATTTAGAATTCCTTGTTTTCAGCATTCATTAACCCCCCCCCCCACCCCACATATCCTTTTTCTTAAACGGTTTTGTACATAGAAATAGAGAATGAGATCTGAGGTATCTTATTCCAGCACGTGGGACATCTGCTTAGTTTATGCAGCCCCTGCTTGACGGACTTTTCTCCCCTTCTAACCGCCCTCTCCAAACTGTAATTTCAGCCGTAAGTGAACTTGATCTTTAGTTTTACATGAATCGCGTCATAAGTACAACCTCAATAGCTGGCTGCCCCTGAGGGTAATTGGCTAAAAAGCTACATAAATGGTTGCTGTATTGCATATAATGAGTGAAGAAGAGAATTACTTACTTGAGCCACTATCGCTGGAACATGGATGGTGAGAACTTGGTTTCTATAAGATGCTTTGATGTTCTTATGATCAAAGTGAGGTTTCATCTTGTATTGGCGGTATATCTGCCTAAATGATTTTGCCCCGGGAACATCTTTCAGAGATTGAGCATCTACAACCAGATATTTCCCTTCCACTCCCAATGAGATATCCTTCTTTTCCATGTCTTTCATATCAATATGAACCTATTCTCCAATTGTGAACACCAAAAGATACTCATCAATAATCAACTATTAAAAAAGGTTCCTAGTAAAAAATTTAAAGTGTGCCCTTCCTTGTTATGCATTTGAATAATGTGTATGATCAATTTATGATGTAATCTGATAATTGGTGTTCACTGCATAATATTTAATATGGAAAGAAAGAAAATTTATTTTTCGTCCTATACACAGGTATTATACACAAAGTGTTACAAAATTACGATATTTTGTACGCCCCTCCCCTAAGGGAAATCTGCTAATAAAACTCGGATGAGAAGTGGGTGTTTGGTGAAAACTGAAAGTAGGTATGAATAACTCTTAATATTTGAGTTACGAAAAAATGTATCTAAATCTGAATTGAAGGCCAGAAATAGTTTAACAAGATTGGTTTTCAATCGGACTCATAATAACAGAGTATCTTGAATTAACGAATTCCCTCCCCCTCACCTTATTCCTGGGGCAATTTCACCATAAATAGAAATAAACATTTCTGAGTAAAGGACGTTAAATCATAACTGATGACTTGCATGTGTAAATATGATCCGGCCTCATTTTCCCCATCTACTAGATAGGATGGATGGACATTTCAGGGAATTTTTTGAAAATGGCTTCATGAGTGAACCTATAAAATAAATAGCTTATTTCCCACACAGAAATCTGCTAAAAACCGTCATGCAGGTGCTTTAACTTAAATACTTTCCCATATGTTGGAATATGACAAGCGGCTGATGAATTCTCTATTTCTCCTCTAGTAAGAACCCTATGTAAAAAGAATTAAATTATTAATTGGACTATATATAAGAATATCATATCTTCTGGGATAAAGAGGAAATCTATAAATAAACAAATGTTGAACGTCACATTTTCTGGGTATAAGGAAAATCGAAAGATAAAAAATTGTAGAACGTCACATTTTCTGGGTTAAAGGAAAAACTATGGAATAAGCATTATAGAACGTCACATTTTCTGGGTTAAAGGAAAAACTATTGAATAAGCATTATAGAACGTCACATTTTCTGGGTTAAAGGAAAAACTATGGAATAAGCATTATAGAACGTCACATTTTCTGGGTTAAAGGAAAATCAATAAATTAACAATTGTAAAACGTCACATTTTCTGGGTTAAAGGAAAGCTACAGAATAACAATTGTAGAACGTCACATTTTTTGGGTTAAAGGAAAGCTACAGACTAACAGTTGCAGAATTTCATATTTTCTTGGTTAAACGAAAGCTACGGAATAATAATTGTAAAACGTCACATTTTCTGGGTTAAAGGAAAGCTACAGAATAACAATTGTAGAACGTCACATTTTTTGGGTTAAAGGAAAGCTACAGACTAACAGTTGCAGAATTTCATATTTTCTTGGTTAAACGAAAGCTACGGAATAATAATTGTAAAACGTCACATTTTCTGGGTTAAAGGAAAGCTACAGAATAACAATTGTAGAACGTCACATTTTTTGGGTTAAAGGAAAGCTACAGAATAACAGTTGTAGAATGTCACATTTTTTGGGTTAAAGGAAAGCTACAGAATAACAATTGTAGAACGTCACATTTTCTGGGTTAAAGGAAAGCTACAGAATAACAATTGTAGAACGTCACATTTTCTGGGTTAAAGGAAAGCTACAGAATAACAATTGTAGAACGTCACATTTTTTGGGTTAAAGGAAAGCTACAGAATAACAATTGTAGAACGTCACATTTTCTTGGTTAAAGGAAAGCTACAGAATAACAATTGTAGAACGTCACATTTTTTGGGTTAAAGGAAAGCTACAGACTAACAGTTGCAGAATTTCATATTTTCTTGGTTAAACGAAAGCTACGGAATAATAATTGTAAAACGTCACATTTTCTGGGTTAAAGGAAAGCTACAGAATAACAATTGTAGAACGTCACATTTTTTGGGTTAAAGGAAAGCTACAGACTAACAGTTGCAGAATTTCATATTTTCTTGATTAAACGAAAGCTACGGAATAATAATTGTAAAACGTCACATTTTCTGGGTTAAAGGAAAGCTACAGAATAACAATTGTAGAACGTCACATTTTCTGGGTTAAAGGAAAGCTACAGAATAACAATTGTAGAACGTCACATTTTTTGGGTTAAAGGAAAGCTACAGACTAACAGTTGCAGAATTTCATATTTTCTTGGTTAAACGAAAGCTACGGAATAATAATTGTAAAACGTCACATTTTCTTGGTTAAACGAAAGCTACGGAATAATAATTGTAAAACGTCACATTTTCTGGGTTAAAGGAAAGCTACAGAATAACAATTGTAGAACGTCACATTTTTTGGGTTAAAGGAAAGCTACAGAATAACAATTGTAGAACGTCACATTTTCTTGGTTAAAGGAAAGCTACAGAATAACAATTGTAGAACGTCACATTTTTTGGGTTAAAGGAAAGCTACAGAATAACAATTGTAGAACGTCACATTTTCTGGGTTAAAGGAAAGCTACAGAATAACAATTGTAGAACGTCACATTTTTTGGGTTAAAGGAAAGCTACAGACTAACAGTTGCAGAATTTCATATTTTCTTGGTTAAACGAAAGCTACGGAATAATAATTGTAAAACGTCACATTTTCTGGGTTAAAGGAAAGCTACAGAATAACAATTGTAGAACGTCACATTTTTTGGGTTAAAGGAAAGCTACAGACTAACAGTTGCAGAATTTCATATTTTCTTGGTTAAACGAAAGCTACGGAATAATAATTGTAAAACGTCACATTTTCTGGGTTAAAGGAAAGCTACAGAATAACAATTGTTGAACGTCACATTTTCTGGGTTAAAGGAAAATAGATTGTACAAAAATGGACGTTAACAAATACATAAATTACCGTAAATCCTTTTTCCGACTCTGCTGATACAAAACTCCCTTTTCTTATTGAAAACCAAGAATGTTTGAGCAAGTTCTTTGTGATGAATAGCCTATTAAAGAAAATCATGTTCTTACAATTAAATAATTCTAATTAATTATTTTCCTAATACAAGTATTAACAGATGACTTAGGCTTTGAAAATTCCAGTTAAAATGAAGTAAACCTTTACTCAGCTTTCAGCTAGGAAACTGCACAAGCCGTTTTGACTGTTTTCTCTATATTCTTGGGGAATACACCATGGAAAAAAAAAAAATTATTCAGTCTAAAGTTGTTGTCTTGGTCTCATTGAGCACATAAGTTTTGGTTTAACCTAAGGATGAGAAAATACTTCGAAATTCGAAAGATGGAGTTATCTTTTCTATTAAAATTATAAAAAGTGGGCATTTCTATAATTCGCACTCCTTGAGTGATTGTTGCTAATTATAAATACCCTAAATCGTGATCATATGTTAACATTGATATCTGTTTAATTGGTTTGTTATTATTTACGCCCACTTTATGCAACTATGGCTAATCGGGACGGGTTATCTACAGGTTACCACCCTCTTCTAGCCAAGGCGGGTCTAAGGAGTTTATTTACTGAGTCTGTCACTGAATAAATTTCTACTGCCCAGGGCGGGAATCGAACTCACCACTCTAGTCCACCACGCGAGATTTAGGCCAACTCCCTAACTCGCACGACCAATCTGAGCCCCTTGATATCTGTAACCATTGGACAAGAAAAAGAAGTCCGTCACGCAGGGGCTGCGCAAACCAAGCAGATTTCCCACGTGAAGTTTTGCAATTGAGAAATCTGCCTAATAATAACAGTAGTAGTAACGCGTCTCTAAAACAATTCACGGGGAACGAACAGTTACGGAAACGGCCGAACTAGCTTTCGGCAGAAAGTGCCGAACATATCCGACTTATGCCGACCACACACAGAATACAAATACAAATATCTCGGTCAATATTCAAGATAGAGAATAAATGTATATATCAATATTTATAGTAAATTTAATTTGCAATAAGATTGGTTCTATACACTTTTTCGATCCGATGTATGGTAACGGAGATATTTGGAATTTTCAAAAATCCCCCCTCCCACTGGTCCGATTTCAGCTATTAACGAACTTGATCTTTCTTTTTACATAAAACGATTAAATATTGAGTTTGGTTACGATCAAATAAAAATTGCGACCGCTAGAGAGTTAACAGACAAATATATAAGTATATATATATATATATATATATATATATATATATATATATATATATATATATAATTTTGAACGGACCTTATTTTCGTCATCTCCTGGGTAGGATCGATGGACATTTGAGGAAATTTTTCAAAACTCGCGTCATGAGTACGACCTCAATAGCAGATTTCCCTAAAGGGAAATCTGCTAAAATCCAATTATTCGAGGTATGTGGCAAAGTGTTGTTTATGTTTAATTTTATCCTTATTCGGCTACTAAGGCTAATTGGGTCTGATTCTCTGGAGGTTTCGTCTCTTTTCATAGGGCAATGAAAATTAATTTAGTGAATCAATTTCTACTGTACACTTGGAAATTGAACAGGTATACCAACGCCCATACCTCACTAAAAGCTCCACATGCGACCAAGAAAATCAAGTAAGGACTATGCGAGAGTATTTTATGCCTGGCATAATCTTGGGGAAATAAGTGTATCAGAGAGGGAACGGTTGGTTCTAGGGTGAAACTGCTACTGGTGTATGAGAGTTGACTGTAGCAGGAGATATGTATTCCAAACGTGCCCTTGATAAAAATTAATTCTGGAGTTTTACATTTTTATTTTAGCAGATTTCCCTTAAGGGAAATCAGCTATTGAGATTGTACTCGTGACGCGATTTTCGAAATTTTTCTTCAAATGTCCATCGATCCTACCCAGGAGATGACGAAAATGAGGTCCGTTCAAAACTGTGTGTGTATATATATATATATATATATATACTAGCTCAGATACCCGGCTTCGCCCGGGAATTCATTTGAGGCTGAATGGTGATGGTATTTTTTAGCAGGCTTTACATTGCACAATATTTTGACATTTACCCGTCCCAGTGTTTAGGATTGATACCCGTCGTTGCCGTGGATTTGCTAATAATAGAATATTTGTTCGATAAGGCTTCACTGTCTTCGATATTTTTATATTTCCCGTCTCTTATACATGTAAATATGGTGAATTTTTATTTCAGGCCTCCCTTTTAACCCCCCTCCCGTTCGAACCTAAAAATTTTAATATAACTTATAATCATGGAAGAATTAATGCTAATTGACATACCGAGCTTTGTTAAGTTCGGTTCAGCCGTTAGTGCTCAATAAAATTGTTGGCTCCCGCTAAAGTTTTAACGTATAACTCATTTATACTTAGGTATACGACAAAAGTGTATATAACAAAAGTTACACCAAATAACAAAATAAACAACTTTTGTTATGTTTATATTTGCGGAAAAACCAATAGGAAACGAAATATCGCTCTTTTTAATTTCAGGCTTCCCTTATAACCCCCACTCCTGCCCGTCCATAGAAATGTTGGTATGGCTTATTATAATGAAGGCTTCACTGCTAATACACATACCGAGTTTTAATTAGTTCGGTTGAGTCTTTTTTGGCAAATAATATTGTTGACTCCCGCTATAATTTTTAGCGTATAACGCATTTAAACTTCGGTATACGACAAAAGTGTATATAACAAAAGTTACTCTAAATAACAAAATAGACAACTTTTGTTATGTGCATATTTGCCGAAAAACCAATATAAAACGAAATATCGCTATTTTTAATTTCGGGCTTCCCTTATAACCCCCACTCCTGTTCGCCTCAGAGAAAATTAATATAGCCTAAAGTCTAAGTTGGGTTAGTAGTAATATACATACCAAGTTTCATAATATTCGGTTCAGCCGTTTATGCGTGAAAAGGTAACAAACAAACAAACATACACGAAAGAAACAAAATGCAGATATGGTGTCTATGACATGTGAAACGAAAAGTTATCGTGAAATTTCGCGAAAAAAATCAATGTACAGACAGAGGTTACAATTTTATATATATATATCTATATCTATATATATATAAAATTGTAACCTCTGTCTGTACATTGATTTTTTTCGCGAAATTTCACGATAACTTTTCGTTTCACATGTCATAGACACCATAACTGCATTTTGTTTCTTTCGTGTATGTTTGTTTGTTTTTTTGTTTGTTTGTTTGTTTGTTTGTTTGTTACCTTTTCACGCATAAACGGCTGAACCGAATTTTATGAAACTTGGTATGTATATTACTACTAACCCAACTTAGACTTTAGGCTATATTAATATTCTCTGAGACGAACAGGAGTGGGGGTTATAAGGGAGGCCTGAAATTAAAAATAGTGATATTTCGTTTCCTATTGGGGTTTCGGCAAATATGTACATAACAAAAGTTGTTTATTTTGTTATTTAGAGAAACTTTTGTAATATGCACTTTTGCCGTATAAGGAAGCATAAATGAGTTATCCGCTATAAACTAAAGCGGGAGTCCACAATTTTATTTGGCACTAAAGACTCAACCGAATTAAACCAAACTCGGCATGTGAATTACT
Organism: Riptortus pedestris; assembly: GCA_019009955.1. Classification (NCBI taxonomy): domain Eukaryota; kingdom Metazoa; phylum Arthropoda; class Insecta; order Hemiptera; family Alydidae; genus Riptortus; species Riptortus pedestris. Next base: position 17,857,203 of record CM032231.1, read on the forward strand.
ACTAACGCCTTTATTATAATAAGCTATACTAACATTTCTAGGGACGGGCAGGAGTGGGGGTTATAAGGGAGGTCTGAAATTAAAAATAGTGATATTTCGTTTCCTATTGGGGTTTCGGCAAATATGTACATAACAAAAGTTGTTTATTTTGTTATTTAGAGAAACTTTTGTTATTTACAATATCGTCGTATACCGAAGTATAAATGCGTTATACGCTAAAAATTATAGCGGGAGTCAACAATTTTATTTGGCCCAAAAGACTGTGTATTAGCACTAACGCCATCCTTATAATAAGCCATACTAACATTTCTAGGAACGGGCAGGAGTGGGGGTTATAAGGGAGGCCTGAATTTACAAATTTTATTATTAACAAATCCACAGAAACGACGGATATTAACCCTAAACATATGAAAGGGTAAATGTCAAAATATTGTGCAAAGTAAAGCCTTGGCAAAAAAATACCATCCAGCCTCAAATGAATTCCCGGGCGAAGCCGGGTATCTGAGCTAGTATATATATAAAATTGTAACCTCTGTCTGTACATTGATTTTTTTCACGAAATTTCACGATAACTTTTCGTTTCACATGTCATAGACACCATAACTGCATTTTGTTTCTTTGGTGTCTGTTTGTTTGTTTGTTTATTTGTTTGTTTGTTTGTTTGTTACCTTTTCACGCATAAACGGCTGAACCGAATTTTATGAAACTTGGTATGTATATTACTACTAACCCAACTTAGACTTTAGGCTATATTAATTTTCTCTGAGACGAACAGGAGTGGGGGTTATAAGGGAAGCCAGAAATTAAAAATAGCGATATTTCGATTCCTATTGGTTTTTCGGCAAATATGCACATAAAAAAAGTTGTTTATTTTGTTATTTAGAGTAACTTTTGTTATATACACTTTCGTCGTATACCGAGTTATAAACGAGATATACGCTAAAAGCTATAGAGGAAGTGAACTATTTTATTTGGCACAAAACACTCAACCGAACTAAGTAAAACTCGGTATATCTATTAGCACTAACGCTTTCATTATAACGAGCCATACCAACATTTCTAGGGACAGGCAGGAGTGGGGGTTATAAGGGAAGCCAGAAATTAAAAATAGCGATATTTCGTTTCCTATTGGTTTTTCGGTGAATATGAACATAACAAAAGTGGTTTGCTTTGTTATTTAGAGTAACATTTGTTATATACAATTTTTTCGTATACCGAATAATAAACGAGATATACGCTAAAATCTATAGCGGAAGTGAACAATTTTATTTGGGACAATAGACCCAACCGAAATAAATAAAACTCGGTATGTGTATTAGCACTAACGCTTTCATTATAACAAACCATATCAACATTTCTAGGCACGGGCAGGAGTGGGGGTTATAAGGAATGCCTGAAATTAATAATAGCGGTATTTCGTTTCCTATTGGTTTCTCGGCAATTATGAACATGACGATAAACAAGAACATTTCAATTGTATGAAGCATTTTAAAAACAAGTAGCTGTTTCATGAGGAGCAAAGTATATTACCCCCCCCCCTTCCTTTGTCTTTCACTGGAACATTAATTAATCGGAAGTAAGTAATTTCATCCTTTAATGTGTTTAAAACATCAATTAATTCACAAAAAACGAAAGTATTTAAACATACATAATTAGAATTGAAAATAGAATCTGAATATAAGGTAATGTTAGCGAAATTGAGAGTTAGCCGTTAGTCATGTTCTGTTGGTCAACCTGGAGCGTCAGGGACGGGTGGGGAGACCTTCCTGTAATCTAGAACCTTTCTCACTCGCTCTTTCTTTCCTCAGTTGTTTTACTCACTTTTTTCGTATACCGTATTATAAACGAAATATACGCTAAAACCTATAGCGGAAGTGTATTTTGTTATTTAGAGTAAATTTTGTTATATACACTTTTTTAGTATACGCTAAAACCTATAGCGGAAGTGAACAATTTTATTTGGGACAAACGACCCAACCGAATTAAATAAAATTCCGTATGTGCATTAGCACTAACGCTTTCATTATAATAAGCCATACCAACATTTCTAGCGACGGGCAGGAGGGGGGGAGGTCTTAAGGGAGGCCTGAATTTAAAAATAGCGGTATTTCGTTTCCTATTGCATTTTTAGTAATTATATACATAACAAAAGTTGCTTATTTTTTTATTTGAAGTAACTTTTGTTATATACACTTTTGTCGTATACCTAAGTATCAATGAGTTATACGTTAAAAACTACTGCGGAAGTCAACAATTTTATTTGGCACAAAAAACTCAACCGAACTAAACCAAACTCGGTATGTCAATTAGCACTAACGCCTTTCTTATAATAAGCCATACTAACATTCCTAGGGATGGGCAGGAGTGGGGGTTATAAGGAAGGCCTAAAATTAATAATAGTGATATTTCATTTCTTATTGGGGTTTCGGCAAATATGCACATAACAAAAGTTGTTTATTTTGTTATTTAGAGAATTTTGCTCAACAATTCTTTTCAATATGAACTACCAGGTACAGCACCTGGGAAAATTAATTTTAATGTATGTTAATATTTTGTCCTTAATAATTCAAATCTATGCACAATGCACAGGAAACGGGAAATATGACAATAAGGAGGACAGTGAAGTCTTACATAAAAAATTAATTTTATTATTAACAAATCCACAGAAACGACGGGTATTAACCCGTATAACACTGGGACGGGTAAATGCCAAATTATTTTGCAAAGTCAAGCCTTGCAAAAAAATATCATCACCATTCAGCCTCAAATGAATTCCCGGGCGAAGCCGGGTATCTGAGCTAGTATATATATAAAATTGTAACCTCTGTCTGTACATTGATTTTTTTCGCGAAATTTCACGATAACTTTTCGTTTCACATGTCATAGACACCATAACTGCATTTTGTTTCTTTCGTGTATGTTTGTTTGTTTGTTTGTTACCTTTTCACGCATAAACGGCTGTACCGAATTTTATGAAACTTGGTATGTATATTACTACTAACCCAACTTAGACTTTAGGCTATATTAATTTTCTCTGAGACGAACAGGAGTGGGGGTTATAAGGGAAGCATGAAATTAAAAATAGCGATATTTCGTTTTCTATAGGTTTTTCGGTACATATGCACATAACAAAAGTTGTTTATTTTGTTATTTAAAGTAACTTTTGTTATATACACTTTTGTCGTATACCGAAGTTTAAATGCGTTATACGCTAAAAATTATAGCGGGAGTCAACAATATTATTTGCCAAAAAAGACTCAACCGAACTAAATAAAACTCGGTATGTGTATTAGCAGAGAGGCATTCATTATAATAAGCCATACCAACATTTCTATGGACGGGCAGGAGTGGGGGTTATAAGGGAAGCCTGAAATTAAAAATAGCGATATTTCGTTTCCTATTGGTTTTTCCGCAAATATAAACATAACAAAAGTTGTTTATTTTATTATTTGGAGTAACTTTTGTTATATACACTTTTGTCGTATACCTAAGTATAAATGAGTTATACGTTAAAACTTTAGCGGGCACTAACGGCTGAACCGAACTTAACAAAACTCGGTATGTCAATTAGCATTAATTCTTTCATGATTATAAGTTATATTAAAATTTTTAGGTTCGAACGGGAGGGGGGTTAAAAGGGAGGCCTGAAATAAAAATTCACCATATTTACATGTATAAGAGACGGGAAATATAAAAATATCGAAGACTGTGAAGCCTTATCGAACAAATAATTCTATTATTAGCAAATCCACAGCAAAGATGGGTATCAATCCTAAAAACTGGGACGGGTAAATGTCAAAATATTGTGCAATGTAAAGCCTGCTAAAAAATACCATCAACATTCAGCCTCAGATGAATTCCCGGGCGAAGCCGGGTATCTGAGCTAGTATATATAAAATTGTAACCTCTGTCTGTACATTGATTTTTTTCGCGAAATTTCAAGATAACTTTTCGTTTCACATGTCATAGACACCATAACTGCATTTTGTTTCTTTTGTGTATGTTTGTTTGTTTGTTTGTTTGTTTGTTACCTTTTCACGCATAAACGGCTGAACCGAATTTTATGAAACTTGGTATGTATATTACTACTAACCCAACTTAGACTTTAGGCTATATTAATTTTCTCTGAGGTGAACAGGAGTGGGGGTTATAAGGAAAGCCTGAAATTAAAAATAGCGATATTTCGTTTTATATTGCTTTTTCGGCAAATATGCACATAAAAAATGTGTCTATTTTGTTATTTAGAGTAACTTTTGTTATATACACTTTTGTCGTATAGCGAAGTTTAAATGCGTTATACGCTAAAAATTATAGCGGGAGTCTACAATATTATTTGCCAAATAATACTCAACCGAACTAAATCAAACTCGCTATGTGAATTAATACTAAAGATTTCCTTATAATAAGCCATACTAACATTTCTAGGGACGGGCAGGAGTGGGGGTTGTAAGGGAGGCCTGAATATAAAATAGCGGTATTTTGTTTTCTATTCGTTTTTCGGCAAATATGAATCTAACAAAAGTTGTTTATTTTGTTATTTAGAGTAACTTTTGTGATATTCATTTTTGACTTTTAACGAAGTATAAACGAGATATATACTATAAACTGAGGCGGGAGTCAACTATTTTATTGGGCGCTAACGATTGAACCGAACTTAACAAAACTCGGTATGTCAATTAGCATTAATTCTCCCATGATTATAAGCTATATTAAAATTTTTAGGTTCGAACGGGAGTGGGAGTTATAAGGGAGGCCTGAAGTAAAAATCCACGATATTTCATTTTCTATTTGTTTTTCGGCAAAGGTGCACATAACGAAATTTGTTTACTTTGTTATTTAGAGCAACTTTTGTTTCATTCACTTATGTCGTAAAATGAAGTAAATACGGGATATAAGCTAAATCTATAGCGGGAGTCGACGATTTTATTAGTACTTATTTAAATATGTTTATAACACTTAAGTGTTTTTAATATAGGCATATTATGACAAATGATGTTATGTTTTAGCCTTATCTATTTCGATTATTTAGTACTAAGTATAATTCGGATTAGTGAGATTATAAATCCCCCTCCCCCTTCGCCTCATTTATTTATTTTCCCTAGAAAATAACTTTATTATTTATTTCCAATAGAAATTTAAACTATAAGAGCATTTCCATTATTTAATTTGTATAATGTATAATTAAAAAAAAATTGTGCTGAATTTCCTCAAGGAGTGATAGCGGAAGTAGTAGGGAATCAAACTCTTTGATTTTGGTTATATACTATCTTATTTCCGATATCTTCATGTTATTGAAACAAATATGTACTATCATAACAATTAAACGTTAATGTCATTATGACAAAAGACAAAATGCTCTTAAACTCGATATGATTGTTTAAAGTATTTTATAGGTTGCAGGGACGGCTACGATCTCTTCCCCTCGACTAGCTTTTTGAATATAATTGAAATTATTTTTAGGGTAACACTATTATTTAATGCCATCAGGTAGATAAATTATTACAATAATATTTTGAATTAATAATTTAAGGAGAAGAGTGTTGATAGCTCTAATGCGAGAGCGGAAATAGACGGAGGCTTATAGAGTAAATTGAGTTTACTAATTTCCTGTGAAATGCTGTGCATTACGGGAAGTGATTACCACTGAGATCTACTATTATGAATATAACCTTACGTACTAAACTATGCTTAAACTATATGTGCTCGGATTGGTTTTTGACAGGAAATAAGTTTCATTAAAGGCGATATTTAATTGTAATAAATACTATCCATGATTATGGTTTGAAGTATTCAAAAAGGTGAGTTAAAAAGTGGCAAGGGATAGATTAGGAACACATTTTTATTTATTCTTCAAATATAAAATTTCTCATTTATAAGTCGCCTGCCTGACCCTCACAGCAAAAAAATGCGCGCCGACGGAAGTGTAGTTGTAAACATTGAAGCCTTGCCCAAAAAAATACTATCATCATTCAGCCTTAAATGATTTCCCGAGCGAAGCCGGGTACCTTAGCTAGTATATATAGATAGATAGATCAAGTTCGTTAACGGCTAAAATTGGGCCAGGGGGAGGGGGGTTTAGAGGGGAGGATTTTCGAAAATTCGAAATATCTCCGTTACCATAGGTTGAATCGAAAAATTTTATAGAACCAATCCTATTAAAAATTAAATTTACTATAAATATTTTTATGTACATTTCTTCACTATCTTGAATATTAAACGAGATATTTGCATTTTTCAGTTTTCAGCCACCAGCAAACCGCCACTTCTACTCATGTTACATTAAGAATACTCTGCTACATAATAAATCAGATTATTCGAAGTTTAAATACCAAAAATTATATTCAAGAGACCTTTATTATACGAGATACATACAAATATGTCCTGGTGACTCCCCCCCCCCCCACCATCTTAAGGTTTTGGACTACTAAAATTTGATTGATGGAGATAACAATTATTCTGACTTATTATTAATTACATTACTAGATATAGTAAATAGTTCTCAATAAAATTAATATTTTATATTCTGATATATTTGAGTAATTGTTTTTCTTTCCGGTGTGAAGCTGGCAGACCCTTTTGTTTACATTTCTAACCTAACGCTCCCTGCCGGCAGGTTATTGAAATTGGATGATACATTTCTTATTATCGTTTGTATTTATTCTCGGTGGTGTTGTGTTACCAGTATGTAGATTTATCTATTACTAAGCTACACGAGGGAAATCTGCTTAGTTTACGCAGCCCCTGCGTGACGGACTTTTTACTGTTGAGCATAGTATTCTACTTGGATTTCAAACCATGAGAGATCTAATATTTCAAATGAATGGTTAAAAGACGACTGTGTTTTAAATAAAATAGTATTAAAATACTAAACATTGGGGAAAAAATAAATAATGAAATGACACAAAACTTATTGTGTTAAATTTTCCGGTGAACATAATACTCACCATACTTAAAATGAGAACGCATTCGTGAACTTAACCACATATAAACCAACTAATGAAAATAAACTTCAGCTGAGAGCAAGGCGTTGTGAAGTTCAACGTTTTCCCTTTGGCCTCTGAATTCCTTCGCCCATGTTCCATCTTGCTATGTATTTATGTTGGGAAACCTGTTTAACAAACTTCAGATGGTGAATAATCACTCTCCAACACCTTGAGGCAGTTTTTGGCAAACCTTCCCATCATTCGCTGCAAATGCAAAGCTAAGTGTCGACTTGAGACAAAGTCTCGATATTGGTCTCAGGTTCTTGTCCACTTGAGATCTCTTGCGATCTCGAGACGTGCGGGAGATTCGACGGAGACTAGTCTTGAGTCCAAGACATTTGCGTGTCGACTAGAGACACATCTTGCAGTATTCTGTGTGACACCAAGATAGAGAGTTATATTGCAGTTTGATTGTTTGTGGTTATAAGCATTTATATTTTGCAAAATGGATTCGCGTCAGGCCCTAGCTTTTTTAATTGCATATAAGATTGTACAAAAACGGAAAATTAAACAAAAAAAGTGCTGGGTGAGGAAATGGGTGAATCGTCGAATTAATTTGGGAGCCGGTTCAACTCTCATTAATGACTTACGGTTGGAGGATGCACATCAGTTTCAAAATTTTATTCGGATGTCTGCAGTGCAATTCGAACAACTATTAGATTTAGTTAAACATCAGATTTTCAAGCAAGATACAAAATTGCGTGATGCAATTCCTGTTCATGACGGATTAATGGCCACCCTTCGTTTTCTGGCTTCAGGTAAGCATGTGTGTTTTAAATTTTTTTTTCGTAGTTCCAATGACTTTATAAGCATAAAACCAATATTTTATTTTTCGTGATTAAATATCTGAAACAATGGCATCTATTGTGTATATAAGTAACAAGCTTTGAAGAAAAATATGATTTTTAATGCAAAACAGACATTAAATGTTTAAAAACATTTATTATGGAAAAATGTTTAAAAGAAAAAGTACCAAAAATGAAAGGAAAGGTTCTTAAGTTCTGAATTCCAAACAGTTTTCAAAGTGAAAAAAAAATTAATCCTTTAACTGTTTTTGTATGGAAACAATATGTGTTTCAAAAGCTAACAACGATGTTAAAGTTCAAAATAAACAAAATGATATAATAAATAATAAACAATCTTAAAACATGTTATTATTTTGTTATGTAATAACATGTTATAATGTTGTTGTATCTAGAGGGTATGCCTAGTAATTATTACTTTGGACAGAAAAATCTGCAACATGGCAGTCTTCTGATTGGCTGAGAGGCCTTAGTATGGCCTACCTTTCTTTGGAGAAATTGTATTAATTGACGGACTCGAGTCGCAGATCGTGAAATTAGAACGCTACTTGACTTTACTACACCTGCAGCAGACAATGAAATCCGCCAATTCCATCGACTGCTTGAGTATTGCAGACGTTTTATCCAGTATTACGCCCCTAACATAAACTTTGAAATTGGAATGTTTAGAGATCACTGAATTTTTATTTATTTATTTAGTTTATTTAGGTGTGTCGCAATTTAAGCGATTCACACATTTTCTTGTTATGATTCTAAAATAGTAGAGGTAAAGCCACCTTATAAAAACCAATAAAAAAGGTTAAAAAATCTACAGAGGTAGGTAAAAATACGGTAATTTATTTTTTCTCCAGTGGATATTTTTGCAGTCTATTTATTATTATTATATTATTTAATGTTATATCTGGTTGTAAATGTGTGTGTCTTTGAGGTGTTTCATGACTTTTGTAATGTATGGGCTGTCGTCGTGTAGTAGTTCAGATAGGTTGGTGGGTAAGTTCTTGTCAGTTATTAGTCTGCAGTCTGTAAGTAAGTGTTTGATAGTCAGTTGTGTATTGCAGAGTGTGAGATCACTGAAGAATTCCAAGAAAATCTCTAAACGTTAATGAACATTCTAGCAATTTCCTGATTGGAATAATTTTCACAGAGCATTTGCGTCTAGTGCTCTTACACTGGCTAAAAAAAGTCCGTCACGCAGGGGCTGCGTAAACTAATAAGATTTCCCACGTGAAGTTTTACAATAGAGAAATTTCACTAGTGCCGAACTAGCTTTTGGCGTGAAACTTACTCTCGTCCGTTATCCGCCCACATTTAATAAAAATGGAAATATCTCAGTTAATATTTAAGATAGAGAATAAATGAATATAACATAATTTGTAGTGAATTTAATTTGTAATAAGATTAATTCTATACACCTTTTCGATCCGACGCATAATAACGGAGATATTTCGAATTTTCAAAAATCCCCCTCTAAACCCCCCCTCCCACTGGTCCGATTTCAGCCATTAACGAACTTTATCTTCCTTTTTACATAAAAACGATTAAATTCCGAGTTTGGTAACGATCAAACAAAGAGCGTTAACAGACAATTATATATATAATTTTGACGGACCTCATTTTTGTCATCTCCTGGGTAAGATCGATGGACTTTTGAAGAAATTTTTCGAAAATCGGGTTTTTAGCCATAGTCTGGGTCTTTAATCTTTAAACCTTACTTATACGGTAAAATATTCTGAGCAAAAGCCTTCGCTTTGAGTCTTCACTGTGAATAATGCTAACCACAGACTCATAAGATGCATTATCTGCAATAATTAACATACTTGGAATTGATAATAAGCATATAAACAATATAGCAGATGCCCTTTCCAGAAATCCTGTCAAAACCACAGACATGGGACTCAATGCTGTCGAAATGGATATAATCATTGACCCATAACTGGAACTAGAGAGAATTCGTCGTTTTCCAGGCTAACAATGCTCTTCAACCATTATGCATTGCTGAATTTCTTATTACCTGATGTAAGTTTCCAGGAAGCTGTTTCTTCTTTTTGACCTGAATGAACTATATATTTTAAAGCCGAATTATTTATGAATAAGTAATATGTATTGAAAATGTATTTATTTGTTATACAAACAATGACCAGAGTCCCAAAGTTTTTCAATCTTCTTTTTTTATCTGAAAGAAAATAAAATTTGTAGGAAATCGAAATATCAGATATAGTACTGTGTAAAGTTAATGAGTTTGGTTATTCTTGTTTACAAAAGTTTCTGGGTACTCCAGGGAGTTATCTTAAGTCCTGTCAAACATGAATTCTGTGAACGAAACCCGGAAATCGGATCGTGTTATGTTGTAATGTCAGGGAAGCGTTGGCTTAAATCCACCTTTAATTATAGATAACATCATTTCCAACAATATTGGTTATTTAATATTTTTTTTAACAGATGGAGATATTTCTATTTTAATTTTTATTTTGACCATTTATATTGTTTTATGAAAACAATACGTAGTATTTAGGGTTGAAACAAGACAGTTCACGATACATAGCCTTATCATTAATGTGAAATGAGCCCTTAGGGGAAATCTGGTAAAATGCATGACCGGTAAAGTAACGAACATGGATCAAATAAACATTTTCGATTACAGAAAGTAAAATCTTAATTCATATTTGTGTGTAATTCATTTAATAAATGTTGAAAACTATATTCAGAATATAAGCTTAGAACAAGTGATGTCATGATATATTAGTTTATTGCTAACGTGAGATGAAAAGATAGCGGGGGGGGGAGTTACTGAAGGCTCCACCCCACACAAACCAAAAAGTCCGTCACGCAGGGGCTGCGTAAACTAAGCAGATTTCCCAGGTGAAGTTTTACAGTAGAGAAATCTGCCTAATAATAACTGTACTAGTAAGAAACCTCTAAACCTATTCACGAGGAACGAATAGTTAAGGAAACGGCCGCAAGAGCTCTCGGCGGAAAGTCCGAACATAGCCGAACCCTGGAGACAACACACAGAATACAAATGCAAATATCTCGGTTAATATTCAAGATACAGAATAAATGTATAGAACAATATTTATAGTAAATTTAATTTGCAATACGATTGGTTCTATACAATGTTTCGATCCGACGTATAGTAACGGAAATATTTCGAATTTTCGAAAATCCTACCCTCTAAACCCCCCCTCCCTCTGGTCCGATTTCTGCCGTTAACGAACTTGATCTTTCTTTTTACATAAAACGACTAAATATCGAGTTTGGTCACGATCAAACAAAAATTGTGACCACTAGAGCGGTAACAGACAAATATATAGATAGATAGATCTATATATATATATATATATATATATATATATATATATATATATATACAGTTTTGAACGGACCTCATTTTCGTCATCTCCTGGGTAGGATCGTTGGACATTTGAAGAAAAATGTCGAAAATTCCGTCATGAGTACAACCTCAAAAGCTGATTTCCCTTAAGGGAAATCTGCTAAAAGCAATGGAACGTCAGAGAAAGCTGTTGGGATTTACAAGAACACCCTAAAGACAAGTTTAGGGGATAGAAATGATGATAGGAAATGTTTATTTAAATACAATAACTCACTGCTTCCTGGTCTACACTATTCCCCCTCTCAGATCCTGAACAGTCGTGTTCTAAGATCAGAGTTGCCATTGTCCGAAGAAATTGTAGAGCCCATAGTTCAAACCGAAATAAGGGCTCTTCTTGAAATTAATCAAGGCATCACTAAGGATTATCATGGCCGGCATCGCCTTAGAAAAGAAAGGAAGACAGAAGAGGCAAGGAGCTAGTGGATCTGCCGGCAGGAAGCTGCTGAGACGGAACAGCTGCCAGATGAAGAGCCAAGGAGCTAGTGGATCTGCCGACAGGAAGCTGCTGAGACGGAACAGCTGCCAGATAAAGAGCCAAGGAGCTAGTGGATCTGCCGACAGGAAGCTGCTGAGACGGAACAGCTGCCAGATGAAGAGCCAAGGAGCTAGTGGATCTGCCGACAGGAAGCTGCTGAGACGGAACAGCTGCCAGATGAAGAGCCAAGGAGCTAGTGGATCTGCCGACAGGAAGCTGCTGAGACGGAACAGCTGCCAGATGAAGAGCCAAGGAGCTAGTGGATCTGCCGACAGGAAGCTGCTGAGACGGAACAGCTGCCAGATGAAGAGCCAAGGAGCTAGTGGATCTGCCGACAGGAAGCTGCTGAGACGGAACAGCTGCCAGATGAAGAGCCAAGGAGCTAGTGGATCTGCCGACAGGAAGCTGCTGAGACGGAACAGCTGCCAGATGAAGAGGCAAGGAGCTAGTGGATCTGCCGACAGGAAGCTGCTGAGACGGAACAGCTGCCAGATGAAGAGCCAAGGAGCTAGTGGATCTGCCGACAGGAAGCTGCTGAGACGGAACAGCTGCCAGATGAAGAGCCAAGGAGCTAGTGGATCTGCCGACAGGAAGCTGCTGAGACGGAACAGCTGCCAGATAAAGAGCCAAGGAGCTAGTGGATCTGCCGACAGGAAGCTGCTGAGACGGAACAGCTGCCAGATGAAGAGGCAAGGAGCTAGTGGATCTGCCGACAGGAAGCTGCTGAGACGGAACAGCTGCCAGATAAAGAGCCAAGGAGCTAGTGGATCTGCCGACAGGAAGCTGCTGAGACGGAACAGCTGCCAGATGAAGAGCCAAGGAGCTAGTGGATCTGCCGACAGGAAGCTGCTGAGACGGAACAGCTGCCAGATGAAGAGCCAAGGAGCTAGTGGATCTGCCGACAGGAAGCTGCTGAGACGGAACAGCTGCCAGATGAAGAGCCAAGGAGCTAGTGGATCTGCCGACAGGAAGCTGCTGAGACGGAACAGCTGCCAGATGAAGAGCTCCAGAACGAAGGCGAATGCCAAGGACTTGAGATCTACTGCTCTTCGCCAGCACCTCTGAGGACAACCTGCCTCGCCCTGGCCTGCTCACCTCCAGGTTCGGGCGTCCTATCATGCACCTGTGATCCAGTCTTCGGGGGAAGATGTTATAGGATCTCTTTGTAATAAAATTTATATCCTCTTTGGTGAGGTTATGAATCAGCCGTTAATAAAGTTCATTTATGGTCTTGTCATCATTGTGTTAACATTCATTTAGTTAGGTTAGAGTTTAACCTTAAAACAGGCACCTCGAATCCTTAAGCTTCCAGATTTGAAACACGCATCGGATCCCTAGGCTTGCGTACCTCAAACACCCCTCGAATCCCTAGGTTTACAGATCTGAAAGAGGCCTAGGATCCCTAGGCTTCCAGATTTGAAAGACGCCTCGGATCCCTAGGGTTCCAAACCTCAAAGGCACCTCGAATCTCTAGGTTTACAGATCTGAAAGGCGCCTCGGAACCCTAGGCTTCCAGATTTGAAAGACGCCTCGGATCCCTAGGCTTCCGTACCTCAAACACACCTCGAATCCCTAGGTTTACAGATCTGAAAGGCCCCTAGAATTCCTAGGCCTCCAGATCTGAAAGGTACCTCAAATTCCTAGACTTCCAAATCTGAAAGGCCCCTAGAATCCCTGAGCTTCCAAATTCACATCCTTCGTGCCTAACGGCATGGCTGTAGGTGGAATGTCCTGTATATACTTCAGTACGTACGGAGATAAGGTAACTTAATAATGATGATGGTCACTGTCAAGGGAAAGAGCAGTCGTGCTCACAATGGCCAGCTAGGCTGCTACGCATTCATGCCCACATCTCTACTACTCGCAGTATTCTATGAATATCTAAACTATTTAGAAATTAAGTAACACAAATGCCAAAATGTATACTTACAGTGGGGCTGAGTGTAGGTACGGTTACTGTGAGTCGCTCGTTCTTGAACTTCATTTTGATGTTGGCTACATCCGAATTGGGCGGTATTTCGTACCTCCTGACGGTATTGCGGATCATGAGCCCTCCTCCTTCCTTGTCAGGAACATGGGTGGTCATGTTGCCTTCAATCACCAGCCATGGGCCGTCAACTCTCACGCTAACATCTTCCTCCTTGTAGCCTTTCATCTCTATTTCTACCTGAAAATTGAGCCCTCTCAAATATCGATGGAATATCATGAGGAAAATGGTTGAGGACATAGTTCACAATGCACGCGACTGAAATAATTTCATTTCAGCTAAAGTTTCTTTAGTCCAGTGGGGAATTAGTTTTGGACCTTTTTCCCTTCGTCCAGGATATAATTGGCACTGTCAAGCAGTTCAATACCAACGTAAGTAGTAGTACCGTAGATTTTCGTATAGCAATTTTCTTTGAAATTGTCCCCCCTAAGGCGAAGAAATAGTGTTTGTTATTTTTTACTAATCAAAATATTTTTATTTGAATCGGTGTGTAGAGTAATTTTTTTGTCGGAGACAACCAATTTGATTCCTTATCCTGCGTGACGGAATTTCTCTATATCCCAACAATAGTATTGCGTCGATTTTAACAATAGGACATACAAAGAATAAGCCCCTGAGTAAAGTATTAAATAATTTATACCGGAAGGTCTTTAATACATTGAAACAAGCTGTCCGAATTTACAATGCAAGATTTTCATATTTCCAACGTTCATGGTTGTATTGGATTTTCATATTTACACGCTAGGACTCTATGTCGCCATGTATTAACGAATAATGCCTTAATGTTGTTTCTTGGTATAGAATCCCTTTTGGGCAATAGTAATTCATTTAATCAAGTGCTGACTAAATAAAATTCCTAGACTGATCTAGGTTAGAAAATGACAATAACCAGTAAAAAACTTGCCGATTATGCGCAGTAATACGAAAATGAACTAGCAAACTGAGTGAATAATTTTCCGAATAGCCTATGTAGTCGGCAATGGTCAAGAAAAAAATACAGAACAAAAACCACCATTTAAAATATAATGAACGACAAAACCGTAGATCTTAATAAATGTATAATAATACTTTCTAGGCCCCCAAAAGTATTCTTTTGATACGTTTGAATTTTGTTTCGCCACAGCCCCCTTGGTTCTCCAACAGAGCCCCTACTGCTTGAATAAAGATCTAGCTAGCTATGCGGAGCACCCTCCCTACAGCCCAGATCTAGCTCCCTGTGATTTCGCGCTTTTCCCTCACGTGGAAAAAAGCCTGAAAGGGAGGCATTTCTCAAGCGATGAGGACCTATTGAGGGCCTGGGACTTCGAGTGTGCCCAGATCCCAGAAGAAACGTGGCAGGGCTACTTTGAAGGCTGGTTTAGGAGGATGGAGAAGTGTGTTTTATGCGGTGGAAAGTATTTTGAAAAATTGTAAAAAATAAAGTCCTATTGCAAAACTTTCCTAGTGCCCTACGTATTTGGTTTTTAATGCCTTCACAATCCACATTTGACATCTTGATTTATATATTATATTATACACACACACACACACACACACACTGGAAAAATGCCTTCCAATAATAACTTCTTTCAGGTTCTACATTTAGCTGATGTCATCGCTTGATAGGGCAAATGTCATTGGTAAACCTACTATTGCATGCTAATGGTAAAGGTCTCACTACATCCTAGCCACAGTTCCCGAGCAGAAAGCAGTCCTTGCATACCTCCCCAAACGAGGGCGCCCATACTAGGTACACTCCGAGAGAGGTGGAGGTGGAGTCCCATCCGCAGCGCTCACATGATAGTGACATGAAGACATCTGTAGGTATCTTAAGTCACCTCAGCTCACACCATGATCCGCCAACTTCTGCTGAGGCTTGAGGTTCCCCTGCTACCTTCTTCAAAGGATTTTCGTCGTACCAGATCCCTCAAATGCTTTTTCCACTACACTACACCCCAGAACCTCCGAACACCGTCCTACGTCTGCGCTTGATGAATTGGTTCCCTGTACTGGAACTATGACGATCTTTATGTTGCGTGAACTCCGTCCCTCGACCACTAAAGGCCCTGACATTTCCCCAAACTGATTCTTACGCATTTAGCCTACAGGACTATCAAGTTGCGGAAATGCCACCCCTTCAACAATGGATACGTTTGGATATAATTGCTTGTCTAGAATGGATCTTGAAAAGAATAATTAAAATAATATTTAAATAAAATACTCACAACCATTCCTTTATCCGAGTATTCCACAGAGAAATTTGAAGATGTCCTTTCAGTCGAGTCCATGACTTGGAGCGGCTTTAGCAATATATCTCCAATCCTTGTTCTGTCGAGAAAAGCCAGGCTGGATGAGGAGAGAGAAGGAGTATCGAAGCGTGCATTTAGATTGCCACATTCTTGCAAGACCTTCCCACTCTGTAAATAAAAAGTTGATCAACTAAAGCTCATAATTTTTCTCTATTTATATAAATGAGATAACTTCCTTTGTCCTTCATATTCAATCTAAGAAAAAGTCCTTCACGCAGGCGCAGAGGAAAATTATGAGATTTCCTGATCTGATCTCATCTCATCATCCATTCTGCATTCCCCCTGTAATAAGAAGCCTATTTATACTGAAATTAAAATATAAGCTGGACATGAGATATATAATGACTGAAGTATTTCGTATGAGAAAAAAAGTCCGTCACGCAGGGGCTGCGTAAACTAAGCAGATTTCCCATGTGAAGTTTTACAATAGAGAAATCTGCATACTGGTAACACAATAACACCGTGATTAAATACAAATGGTAATGAGAAATCGTTCAGTTAATTAAAATAAATTCCCAACTGAAACGTCTTCTGAATTGTAAGAATAATTTATATTTTAATAACTCAAATTTTAGTAGTCCAAGAACTAAAAAAAGGGGGGGCGGATGAACATAACGTATTTGCATAAATCTCACAAAGTAACGAAGGTAAGGTAAGGTTAGAAACGACAGGTAAGGTTAGAAGAAGCTCCCACCTGAGCCAAGTACTGACGGAAATGGCCGACCTGATCCGAAGTATATCCGACCACAGACTTCATAAAAGTGCAAATATCTCGGTTAATATTCAAGATAGAGATTAAATTTATATAACAATATTTATAGTAAATTTAATTTGCAATAAGATTGATTCTGTACAATATTTCGATCCGACGTAATTTAATGGAGATATTTCAAATTTTTGAAAATCCTCCCCTCTAACCACCCCCGTCCCACTGGTCCGATTTCAGCCGTTAACGAACTTGATCTTTCTTTTTACATAAAAAAGACTAAATATCGAGTTTGGTACCGATCAAACAAAAATTTCGACCGCTAGAGCGGTAACAGACAAATATATATATACAGTTGAACGGACTTCATTTTCGTCATCTACTGGGTAGGATCGATGGACATTTGAAGAAAAATTTCTAAAATTCCTTCATGAGTACAACCTCAATAGCTGATTTCCCTTAAGGGAAATCTGCTAAAACGGATGAGTTGAAGAAGGGATTTACTAACGGTTTTAACCAAACAAATGTAAATAATTCGGTTAATATTTGAGTTAGAGAAAACATCTATTAGACAATAGTTGTATAAAATATATTCTCAACAATACTGGTACTATAAAACTGTTTGATCAAACTCATAATAACAGAGATGTCAAGAATTTTAAACCGCCGATCACAGGGCAGTTTCAGCCAGTTCCTAGTATAATCTTTAATTTTACACGAAATGGTTAAATGCCTAATATGGTATTGAATTATACAATGTAAAATCTCACTTGATGACGTATTACCGAAAATATTTGTATATATCTTACGTACTTTTGTAATAGTTTCAAGATATATAAGCTTATTGTTAATGTAGCATGAATATGAGTCGGGGAATTCTGAAGGCTGAAAACTAAAAAATGCAAACATACCGGTTAGTATTCAAGAAAGAGATGAATGAACAATTATTACTATTATTTATTAACGCCCACTTTTTGCTGCTATGGCTAATTAGGACGGGTTATCTACAGGTTCCACCCTTTTCTAGCGGTCGTAATTTTTGTTTAATCGTTACCAAACTCGATATTTACTCGTTTTATGCAGAAAGAAAGATCAAGTTCGTTAATAGTTGAAATCGGACCAGTGGGAGGGGGGGTTTATGAGGGGGAGGGGATCTTCTTAAATTCCAAATATCTCCGTTACTTTACGTCGGATCAAAACCTTGTATAAAACCAATCTTATTCCAAATTAATTTATTCTCTATCTTGAGTATTAACCGAGATATTTACATTTTTATTAAGAGTGTGCGGATAACGGACGAGAAAAGATCGCCTAATGGCGGTTCTCGTCGTGAGTTTCCGCCAAAAGCTAGTTCAGGTGGTTCCGTAACTGTTCGGCTCTCGTGAAATTTCTGTATTTAAAACTTCACGTGGCAAATCTGCTTAGTTTACGCATCTGTGATGGACTTTTCTAGTAAGGGTGGGAGTAAGGATTTAATTTAATGAGTTCGTACTAAATAAATTCCTATTGCACATGTGAGAATCAAACCGAAGTTTATTAAGACCAGCGTCTTAAATCAGTTACTTTATTGTTAATATAAAATGAATTTACTGTAGTCTGATGAAAAAATACAAGTCTCCGGGTTAATATTCGAGACAGAAATAATGTGTAGAGCATCATTAATTGAAAATTAAATTTGGAACAGGGTCTCAGGTCAGCCATGTGAGTTAAAGCGGTGACCTTAATCTCACATGGTAAACCTAGAGTGCCGAGTTCGATTCCCACCTGGGCAGAGGAATTTATTTAGTGACGGAATTCATTATATAAAATCCGCCGATCAACCCTGGCTAGAAAAGGGTGGTAAGCTGTAGATAACCCGTCCAGCCAATCTTGTTCCAAATTTAAATTAAATTATTTATTAACGTCCACTTTTTGCAAGTAAGGCTAATTGACCTTACTTGCAAAAAAAGTCCGTCACTCAGGGGCTGCGTAAACTAAGCAGATTTCCCACGTGAAAGTTTACAATAAGAAATTTCACGAGAGCCAAACAGTTTTGGAATCGGCCGACCTAGCTTTTGGCGGGAAACCCACTCTCATCCGTTATCCGCCCCGAGTTAATAAAAATGCAAATATCTCGGTTAATATTCAAGATAGAGAATAAATGTATATAGCAATATTCATAGTAAATTTAATTTGCAATAAGGTTGATTATATACTATTTTTCTATCCGACGCATAGTAACGGAAATATTTCGAATTTTCGAAAATCCTCCTAACCCCCCCCCCTCCCGCTGGTCCGATTTCAGCCACTAACGAACTTGATCTTTCTTTTTATATAAAACGACTAAATATCGAGTTTGGTAATGATCAAACAAAAATGGCGACCGCTAGAGCGGTAACATATATATATATATATATATATATATATATATATATATATATATATATATAAATATAGTTTTGAATGGACCTCATTTTCGTCATCTACTAGGTAGGATCGATGGAAATTTGAAGGAAAATTTCGAAAATTCCGTCATGAGTCCGACCTCAATAGCTGATTTCCCTTAAGGGAAATCTGCTAAAAGTGGACTTTAATAAATAATTTAATTTAAATTTGGAAAAAAATTGGCTCTTTACATTTTTTCGATCTGACTCATAGAAACGAATATTTGCATTGAATTTGCATGTTCTAACCAATCTCCCCGCTCACCACCTGGTCCGATTTGAGCGGCCTTTCATAATCTTGTTAGAACTTCACGTTCTCTTCACGTCTTTTGATTGATGACCAATCACAGATTGAATGTTTAAATTCTCCAAGTTCCTGGTGTAGAACGGTGTAATGCAGAAACGTTTTAACGATTGAACCAACCAATAAATACTCACACTTTGCAGAGCTGTACTTGAAGCTGGGTCGAAGATGAATCCTGAGTTAGTGGGTTTCTGGGTTACTTCTTTGTAATTACTGGAAATTCTTGTTTGTTTCCCCAGATTGCGCACAACAGCACTGCACAATTCTATAAGGCTGTTTCTGGTCATTCTAATTTTGTTATTATGTAAAAATTTATTAGGTACTTAAGCTAATCGTGGAAATGATGAATGTGTATTGATATTAGGTTAAGCGGCACAGGTTAGCCATGTGAGTTAAGGCCTGCGCAATAAATATTTATTTAGTTAAGAATTCATTAAATAAAGTCCTTAGTCCCACCCTCGATAGAAAAGGGTTCTAACCTGAAGATAACTCGTCCCAATTATACATAGTAGCAAGAATTGGACATTAATAAATAATATTAGGTTAAATTATTAGTGTATTCGTCACCTAGGGGCTGAGTAAACTAAACAGATTCCCCTCCTGAAGTTTTGCAATAAATAAATCTACATACTGCTAACACAACACCACCGTGAATATTCAGTGAATAAATACAAACGGTAATGAGAAATCTTTCACTCAATTTTAATAACCTCTCAACGGAAGCATCTGAATTGTAAAATAACAGGTCTGCCAACTTCTAAGAGCTGAAAAATTAGATAGACATATTCTTCACCGGAAAGAAAAACAATTACTGAAATATATGTCTGAATATAACATATTAATTTTATTGAAATCTATTTACTATATCTAGTACTGTATAATGAACAAGAATAATTTTTATCTCAATCACTTAAATATTTGTAGTCCAAGAACTTAAGATGGGGGAGGGAGCTACCCACAACATATTTTCACGTATCTCGTGCAATAAAGGTCTCTTGAAAGCAATATTTGGTATTTAAGCTTCGAATAAAGTGGTTTATTATATAACAGAGTATTGTTTATGTAGGTAGGATGAAAGAGTTGACTACGATTCCACTATAACAATTTATTAAAAGTCCGTCACGCAGTGGCTGCGTAAACTAAGCAGATTTCCTACGCGAAGGTTTACAATAAATATACATACTGGTAACACTACCGTGAATGCTCAGTAAATTTACAATACAAGTTAATAATCTCTACAACGGAAGCGACTGAATTGTAAAAAAACAGGCCGGCCAGCATCGAAGCACTGCTAGATAGACCAGAAAAACAAATAGTTAATGAAATATATCTGAATAGAACATATTAATTTTACTGAAAACAATTTACTAAAGCTAGTGCAGTAATTTGTAATGAATTAAATAAAGTTTTATTTCAATCACTCAAATTTTAGTAATTCAAAAAGAAAAGAAGGAGGGGGGGTGGTCAACAGAACGTATTTGCATATATCTCACAAAGCAAACGTTCAATGAAAACAATATTTGGTATTAAAGCTTCGAAGAATGTCGTTTATTATAAAGCAGAGTATTGTTTATGTAACTCTAGTAGAAGTGGAGGTTTACAAAGGCTGAAAAATGCTAATATCTCGGTTAATATTCAAGATAGAGAATAAATGTATATAACAATATTTATAGTACATGTAATGTGCAATACGATTTACTCTATACACTTTTTCGATCCGACTTATAGTAACGGAGATATTTCGAATTTTCAAAATTCTCCCACTCTAAACTCCCCCCCCCCCTCCCATTGGTCCGATTTCAGCCGTTACTGAACTTGATCTTACTTTTTACATAAAACGACTAAATATCGAGTTTGGTAACGATCAAACAAAAAATGCTACCGCTAGAGCGGTAACAGACAAATATATAGATTATTATTTATTAATGTCCACTTGTGACATGAGTAGAAGTGGGGCTTTGTTGAAGATCGAAAACAGAATAATGCAAGTATCTCGGTAACAATATTTATAGTACATTTAATTCTCAATATGACAGGTTCTAGGCAATTTTAAGGTAAGGTAAGGTTAAAAACGACAGGTTAGAAGAAGCTTCCGCCGTAACCGAGAAATGACGAAGATGGCCGACCTAATCCGAACTATACCCGACCACAGACTTCATAAAAATGCAACTATCTCGGTTAATATTCAAGATAGAGAATAAATGTATATACCAATATTTATAGTAAATTTAATTTGCAATAAGATTGGTTCTATACAATTTTTCGATCCGATGCATAATAACGGAGATATTTTGAATTTTCGAAAATCCCCCCTCTAAACCCCCCCCTCCCTCTGGTTCGATTTCAGCCATTAACGAACTTGATCTGTCTTTTTACATAAAACGGTTAAATATCGAGTTTCGTAACGATCAAACAAAAATTGCGACCGCTAGAGCGTTAACAGACAAATATATATATATATATATATATATATATATATATATATATATATATATATATATATATATATATTTGAACGGACCTCATTTTCGTCATCTACTGGGTAGGATCGATGGGCATTTGAAGAAAATTTTCAAAAATCGTGTCATGAGTACGACCTCAATAGCTGATTTCCCTCAAGGGAAATCTGCTAAAACAGGATATAGAAGGTCTTTGAGGCCATTTCTCAAGCACAGAAGAACGACAGCGCTAAGGATGATCTAATAAAGAAACCTTGGCTTCAGTTATGACTCATCCCAATTTTTGTACGAAACCTGAACAACATGCCACTATTATTTCAGTTGAGTTCCTCAGAGCCATCTTCGATAGCCCACACAACTTGAGCAACCCAGCAGTATGAGCCAACAGGAAGTTGCTTGCTTGCTTGCTACTATTAGCAGATTTCCCTTAAGGGAAATCAGCTATTGAGGTCGTACTCATGACGCGAGTTTCGAAAAATTTCTTCAAATGTCCATCGATCCTACCCAGGAGATGACGAAAATGAGGTCCGTTCAAAATTTTATATATATATATATATATATATATATATATATATATATATATATATATATATATATTTGTCTGTTAACGCTCTAGCGGTCGCAATTTTTGTTTCATCGTTACCAAACTCGGAATTTAATCGTTATATGTAAAAAGGAAGTTCGTCAATGGTTGAAATCGGACCAGTGGGAGGGGGGGGGTTTAGAGGGCGGATTTTCGGAAAATTCGAAATATCTCCGTTATTATGCGTCGGATCGAAAAATTGTATAGAATCAATCTTATTGCAAATTAAATTTACTATAAATATTGTTCTATACATTTATTCTATATCTTGAATATTAACCGAGATATTTGCATTTGTATTCTGCATTGGTCGGCAGGAGTGAGCTCTTTGGTACTTTCCGAAGAGAGCTCGTGTATAAGTTTAGTGATCCCTTACTACTTACTACACTTGTTATTGGGCAGATTTCTCTATTGTAAAACTTCACGTGGGAAATCTGCGTAGTTTACGCAGCCCCTGCGTGACGGACGTTTTTTGGCTTGAGATGAACAGAGGCCCTGGCACCAACCAGCGCATTGCACTGCAATCCTACTTTCAGACTTCCAAGTTCCGTCACCACACAGTGACTCTTCTATATGAACGCACCTCAGAACCAAGATTCCATCATGTTTGCCTAGATATCGTAGGGCCTTCACTATCATCGGACGGTAAGCGCGATCTACTGGCAATGGTTGACAGAACAACCCACTGGACAGAGCCAATCACACTGCCAGACTTCACTTATGAGACCATTGCCAAAGACTTCGGAACACCCCAACATACCAATGATTCGATGCCGCCCTCTTTCAGCATCTTACAGTTCTCATAGGGACGACTGTTTATCATCCTCAGACCAATGAATAGTGGTTCTGTAACATTTTATGATCCAACCCATAATAACGGACATATCTTGAATTTTCTAACGCCCCCTCTCTAAACTATCACTATTCCAGTCCAGAGTTCAGCCATCAACAAATACGATCTTTAGAGTTGACTGAAACTGCTAAATATCGATTATGGTATAGATAAAATAAACATTTTCGAATAATGAGCTGAAAATCGTAATAAATGACTTCATCACATGACGTATTTGCATGTGTCTCACAAAGTAATAGTTCAAATTGCTTACTTTTGTTATGAATATTTTTGTCATGTAACAATGTATAATGTGCAAGTATATTGTAACAAAATAATATTTCAGTCTTTTGTCACTGTATAGTATCAGAATAGTTAACATAATTTAATATAAACAGAACTGAGCTCTTAACTGAGGGGAATGTTGGTTGGCAAAACTGAGTGTAGGGAGAGGAGGAATTTCCTCTGTCCTCTCACGCTGCTAACCTGACTTAATAAGCGAGCTATTAGTTTCTTCAAATGATAACGAAAACTTTATTACTCTGAGTGAATGCATAAAACTCTTCCATTTTAATACTAGGAGAACTTGAAGTGAGGAGAAATGATTTTATTGCACCAGAAGAAATTCTACAACTCCCAGTGAATACACATTGTGTATCGCCCTATTATGGCGAGAGTTAGCTTCTTCTGTCCCACTCCTTTAGGCCCCTCATTGGTTTATAGCTTGCATATGATTTGATGCTTATACATTTAATAATGTAGCTTTCTGCCCAAAAATGTGAATTTGTTTAATTCTCATATAAAAAAATAATTTATAAGGATGTATGCTGGTGGAGTGAAAGTGCTGGGGAGGTGTAGCCTGATATTTCTGATGTTTTACTCAATATACAATCTACCATTATGAATATAAAGTATACTTTCCAGATGTGCGCGCGCGTGTATGTGTGTGTGTGCGCGCGCGTGTGTGTGTGTGCGCGCGCGAGCGTGTGTATGTTAGTGTGTGCGCGCGTGTGTGTGTGTGTGTGTGCCGTAATGTTAAAGTCTGTCTGTATGCATTTGCAGTTGAAATATGTGTTAATGTTTGTAATGAAAAGTTTTAAATATTGTCCTTTATTAGTTACAGTCCGTTGTTGTTGCCAATTTTCAATTAGATGAGTTTTAAGATATATTTTACGTGGGCTTTGAAGATTTTATTGATGTTCTGGTAATTGGGAATCTTTTGAAGCAGAATTAGCAGCTCTATCGGACAATTCATTTCCAAAATTATCAGATTGTGCTTTAACCCATGAAAAATATATTGTTACGTTTATAATAAGAATAATAAACGTTTATTAGAGTTTTTTTGGATTGACAAATTAAACAAACACAAGCTTCATGACTATTCATACTGCACAATTTATTTAACAATGCACTACACAATTGGTTAATTATTCTTAACTACTACTCACAATATGCACTGATAGCACTGTTCTTGTTATTACACAGTCCAATAACTCATTCCCGATCACTGAAGTTCATAAAAACATGGCACTGCACTGTCCTTTACTTAAACACGGTACTATACTGTTCTTTACAGAATCACAGCACAACATTGTTCTTCACATAAAACATTTTACCGCACTGCAACTAAAACACTCTGTTTTTAAAGCTGCACTGAACACACTGTTCTTTAAAGCTGCACTGAACGCACTGCTATTCACTTCATGATATATAAGAACAAACTAAACTAACTAGGGGTGGGTTGGGTCCCTTTTATAGCTTGGCGGAAATCATCAAAGAGGAATGCCGAGACATGTCTAGATCCCAGATGGGAATTTCCGAGCAC
Source organism: Riptortus pedestris (assembly GCA_019009955.1). Lineage (NCBI taxonomy): Eukaryota > Metazoa > Arthropoda > Insecta > Hemiptera > Alydidae > Riptortus > Riptortus pedestris. The sequence continues at coordinate 17,882,262 of CM032231.1, forward strand.
AGGCTAGATCATCGGTCGGCTCCTATCATCTACTTTGTACTTCTTAAAATATGTGATTAACTCTGTTTAATTTTACATGTACGTAGTTTTCGTAACAATATGTTAATATGATTTAATTCTCCTATAAGGTCTCTGATTTGTGTTGTTAACGGGTCATAGATTGTATGGTTCTTTAATTTTTGTATGGTTACTTTACTGCGGTGTATTATCAAAGTGTATCATGTTGTGTATGTTCACTTTATATTTTTTGTAAGGTTTTCAGTATAGCATATTGTTCTGTTTGAATGTTTGTGCAGTTGTGTCCCAGTCTAAATTTATGTATCTCTGTCAATTCCTGATCAATGAATATTACACATGCACAGCCTATATTTTCCCCATCTTTATTCCCTTCTGTATATATTTCGGTTATAAAATGTTTATTTACTTGATGCATTAATATATTTGGAAATTTAGAAGGGTGTTACCATCTTTTGTATTACAATTCTGATTCAACAAATTTAGCTTGAATATCATTTGAATTAATAGACTTTTTAAGAAGGTTATATTGATCAACTGAAGTATGTGATAATAAATCGATGGGGAATATTTTAGCTAGAACACAGGCTGCATCATACAAAACTGTTTTAAAGCCCTTTATAATGTTGATTGCCATCAGTCTTTGTACTCTTTGTTATTTCTTTAAGATATGTTGTTTGTTAAGTCCAGTGTGCCAAATGTTTATTCCATACGTGAGGGAAGGAAGGATAGCACCTTTATATAATATGTGTAATGCGTCTGATTTCAGTCCCCAGGTGTTTCTTGCTGCTATAGATGTGTTAATGAGTTTCAATAATCGTTCTTGTAGTTTTTCTATATGAGCACTCCAATTAAGTTTACTGTCAAAGAATATTTTATTGAATTTACATTTTTTATGTCTTGACCTTATGTGTATGTGTATATGTAATGGTGGAGGTAATTTTTTATGAGTAAAAATAATGTATGACGATTTTTGAATATTAAAATATAGTTTATACATATTGAATACATATATTATACATACGGAGGTAAATTGTAATCATTGATTATTTCATATATAATATTAAATAAAATTACCTTGAAAATGTAGACTATGACTCACTCTTTGACAGTAACCATCAGAAAATTTGGTAGCTTACTTTTTTGATTTTATATATATATATATATATATATATATATATATATATATATATATATATATATATATATACATATACATATATATATATATAATGATGGTTGTGCAGCATCACATCTAAAAAAATAGGTCGATTATAATAATGATTATTTTGTATATGATATCAAATAAAATTGACAAAATTACCTTGAAAACGTAGATAAGGAGACTGATATTGGTAGATACAAGCAGGAAATGAGGATACTTATTTCATTGGTTTTTAAATATATATATATATATATATATATATAATATGATGGTTGTGCAGCATCACATCTAAAAAAATAGATAATGATTATAATAATGATTATTTTGTATATAATATCAAATAACACTGACAAAATTACCTTGAAGATGTAGATAAGGAGACTAATTTGATAGATAACAGCAGAAAATGTGGTTGCTTACTTCATTGTTTTTATATATATATATATATCTGATACCAGGTCTGATTTACTCCAATAACAAATACGATCTTTAGTGTCGACTGAAATGGTTAAATATCGAGTATGATATAACAAACAGCATGAAAAGATAAACATTTTAGCTCAAAAAAAAAATCTGAATTGATGACATCAACACATAACGTATTTGCAGGTATCTCATAAAGTAAAAGACAATATTTGGTATTAAGGCTTCGTTTAATGTGGATCATGATAAAAGGGCTTAATGATATTATGTCATTGAAAATTTAAAAAATGCAAATATCTTTGTCAACATATTGATGAAATATATATCGACATTTTTAGCACATCAAATTTACAATAAGACTGGGTTGTAAACAATTGTTCAACCAGAAATACAATAATGGAGATATTTACTATTCTCGTCAGATTTCAGCCTTTAACGAACTCGATCTTGAAGAAAATAATTAAATATCAAGTTTGGTAATTGAACAAAAATTGTGAAGGCTGTAGTGGTAATGTATATATATATATATATATATATATATATATATATATATATATATATATATATATATGTGCATACACACATCTTAGAATTTTTTTTTAAATTGCGCCATGAATACAAACTTAGTAGCTGATTTCCCTTAAGAGAAATCTGCTAAAAGTAAACGACTTTTAACTACACAATTATTAAAGTATACTTTTTACAACAAATATTATAAGTTCACTGTTTAATAATATGTAAAGAAATTAATTGATTTAATATTAATATCAGTTAAATTATATTGATGTAATATATCATTTATAATATATCATATTATATCAGTATAATTCTCGCTCATGATTCTCAATTTTATGGAGGGAAATAAAACAGTTAATTGTCTCATATTTAAGCTTTATTAAAGTGATATTTGTTACAGTGCCCATAAAAGCAACAAACCATGCCATATCTATGCATACAATGAATTACTTCACATCACATACTTAACTAAATAGCTTAAAAAAGTAAAATAACCTATTAGAATCTAAAATTTTCACAGCCTTAATTCAAACTAGAATAAGTTAAAAAAAAAACTCTTTAGATATAATAAATTGCTGTCCTGACATTTGTTTTAACGTTACCTATTTACGTTTAATTGGACTGACAATCCTTTGGGATTGGAAGGGATGTTTTTAGGTCATATGCATGTTTAAAGTGAGCAAATTTTTTGTAATTTCAAAATACATAAGAACTTGTATTAAAGTGGCAGAATATCCTTATAGATAGCTGGGACTATTAACTATATATTTATTTAGTCAAATAATTTTAATTTTAAAAGTAGGAATTCAAAAATTGTTTATAAAATATATTTCAGGTGTTTATTTGTGAAATCTATTGGACAATATTAGCAAATGATTTTTATTTAGTATTATTTTAATTGAATTTGTAAAGAGCAAGACAAATAAAAAAATGTTTTTCTTGTTCTTTTGTCTTCTTTTCAGATATGAAAGCTGTATATTTAATGAATTGAATGAAATGCCTTATTAATTAGACACGAAATAATAAGTTTAAAATTATTCCATTGCATTTTCTCTAATATAAATACAATTAAAAATAGTAATTGTAATCCACAGAAAATAACGGTATTTATCCTTTCTAAGCTTGGTTGGCAGGGGGATGCTAAGCATATTAAATGATTTGAAATTTTATTAATATTTTTTTTTTTTTTAGTTAAAGAAATATTTTTGGGATCTGCTGAGAGTCGAAACTGTGCAGTGAGAAAAAAAGCCCAAAATATGGCTGATACAAATTTCGCTTTATTGGATGGAACTAGCTGTGGTTAGATAGCTATAGATCTCTGCACTGGTCGGATAGCCCACCTTAGTTGTAAGTGGAAAGAATTTGCCTGCCTGCCTGTATTTTATTAGTATGTACTTGATTGTATTTTAATTGGGCTATTGGTGTATAATTTTTGCTGGATTTCCAATAATCAGGATAATGGATTCCTCCACTTATTAGTTTTTAAAAGAAATGTCACTATTATGGTACAGTGTCCCATTCAATTGCATGTGAATAAATATTTAATTAAGTGTACTTCCTGGTCATCGGAACTATAACACAAAGTGAAGATGAACTTTGCAGGGTAAACTGAACTTGTATACTGAATTTCAACTAGACCTCACCATAACTGAGGTTCGTTTAAATTTACAGACAGGCATCTCCTTCCACTCTCAAAAGTGATTATGCTCCTCTATTAATTATTTAGTGATGGTGTATTCCATCCATTGAATCAATAAAATAAAAGTTTTACTAGTTTGGGGAGTGCTTCTTGAACAGGTGCATCAACGAGGTTAAATTAAGCTGTGATAAAATTCATAGATTTACATATTAGCATATCCCCTTATCAATCCATTCCTCTCAAGATTATATGGCAATGGAGGGGCTACTCGAATATTAAAGTAGCAAACTCAGCAGCAACCGACAAAACTGTGTACAGTAATGTCGCGTTTGTAGCAGCTTTGGATTTTCATGGGCCCTTGTAGCACAGATTTAAATTTATAACTTATTTTTACCAACAAGAAACACTTATTAATCTGCTTAAGCTATTACATTCATATTTATATCTATATATTTTTGTGATACATAAATGATGTTAAATGAAGTGCTAAACCTCGAAATACACCAACAGATACTAGAATACAATAATTCAAGAATGGATTCATTGAAATACACACATCATGGAAATTTGAACAATGGAATACAGATATAGATGCTCATGTATAATACAAATGCATTCAAAGAATGTATCCTTGTATTCAATAAAGTACTGACATAATTGATGTATAAGTATGTTCAATGAAATCAAACATTGAAAAACACATCCTCCAACAATAGATTATATTTATAATTCAAGGATGCATTCGTTGAAATACACTGATAATAGAAATTTAAACACTGAAATACATTCAGAGATACTAAACTACTATACATATACTTTCAAGGATATTATCTCTAATTACATAAATGGCTGACATTAAATTGACACATTGGATACAGGGATGCATACATTGAAATACAGTCATAGATAACAGATTACAATGATAATTTAAGAGACATTGGTTGAATTGCTCAGATCAGGAGCACTTGAACATTGAATTGCACATTGAAATACATTACGAGGTACTATAGCCATTATAAATACATTAAAAGGATATATTCTCTTATTATATAAACAACTGACGTGAAATTGACACATAAAGGAATACACATATTGAAATATAGTCTATAACCATATATGATAACAGATTACAATAATTATTCAGGAGGCATTGATTAAAATGCTCTGATCATGAGCACTTGAACATTCGATTGCACATTGAAATACATTCAGAGGTACTATAGCCATTACAAATACATTAAAAGGATATATTCTCTTATTATATAAACAACTGACGTTAAATTGACACATAAAGGAATAAACACATTGAAACACAATATAGATAATAGATTACAATGATAAGTCGGGATACATTGATTGAAACGTACAGACCATGAGAATTGATTGCACATTGAAATATTCAAGTGGGCTATAATTACTCTTGAAGTATGAATTTTTTACTATGAAATATACAGGCCACTGAAATTTAAACATTCATAAACACTTAGAGATTCTCAAATATATTACAATTACTATTTAAGGAAATAGTCTCTGTTCAATAAATTAATCACATCAAATTGACAGATAGAGTATGTATAATGAAATGCAAACAATGAAACACACTTTAAACTACTAAGATAATTTAATGATGCATTCATTGAAAAACTCAGACTATGGGAATTTAAACACAAATGTACTTTCAGAGATACTTGAGTACATTATACATTCAGGTTCATGTGAATCGCTACTTTTATACCCTGTACATGCTAATTGAAATGTATAGACCATTGGAATTAATACATTCAAAAACATTTAGAAATTTACAAGTAAATTACAACTACATTTAATTAAATATTCTATAATTTAATAGTAACACATTACAATTAACATCAAAATACAAACATTTATTACAATTAAAAATACACTAGATTTCAATGATAATATTATGCATTCATTGAAATACACTCATGAAAATTTACACATTGAAACACTCATAGATATATTCAAGTAAATTAAATTTACCATAACTAATTAATTATTATTATTATTATTTATTAACGTCCACTTTTTGCAACTTAGGCTAATTGGGACGGGTTATCTACAGGTTACCACCCTTTTCTAGCCAGGGTGGGATTTTAGGATGCTATTTAATGAATTTTGTCACTAAATAATTTCCTTTGCCCAGGCGAGAATCGAACTCGCCACTCTAGGTTTACCATGTGAGATAAAGGTCAAGGCTTTAACTCGCATGGCTAACCTGAGCCCCAAAACTAATTAAGTTACATTAAACATAAAGGATATATTCTTTTATTCAAATTTATCAATCAATTATATACACAGTCCACTGGAATTTTAAAATTTAAATACACTTAGCATTACTCAAGTATATTACACTTTCTTTTAAAGAATATATCCCCTTATTCATCAAATGAATAATATTTAATATTCAAATCATGCAGTTATTTCTAAATATGTTTGCACTATTTACTTAGATAATTATTAGGAGCGACTGCATGCAACTGTCTAGCCATACTGAATAGTTTGATCTTACACAAATTTGAGAACAAATCAGCTTACCCAGTCAAGTGAATACCAACCCACCTCAATTCATGCTCAATGAACTACTAAAATATTTTATCAAGCCCCAAACCAATTTTAACAAGCATCAACGATTCTAACTTCCTTTTTTCTAAAAAAAAAAGTTCCGTTTGATAACTCTTCTTATCCTGAAGTGAAGTACTTGGAATGGAGGAAGTAATCTATTATTGTTAGAGGGCTGCTTGCAAACGCTTCTGTTAATTATTCTTCACAAGGTTGCCAACGTTTTTTTATATATGTACATATAACAAATATAAACTAGAATGTTTATAGGTGTGAGTTCCATTCAGCTACCTCAGTGTGTTGTTCATGTTACAAGTTTTTTAGGGAAAAAGTAGTTTTCTTTTTTGTTTAACATAACTATTTTTGATGCTCTAGGATGGTCTATGGCATCTCATACTGTTGCTCGCCCACTCTCATGTTGCAGAAGTTAGGTTGTTCCAAATAGAATGAAAACACAGCCATTACGTGATCTTAGGCCCAGACTCACCTCACAGCAACGTGGAATTCCAATGATCGAGAACATGATCTACCCCTATCTATCCTTTGCAACACCATCTTATCAATTCATTTCAGATTGCTTCCAATTGTTATGTAGTAACACTGATCTGACTACATTACGCAGGCCAAACTCATTATAATAGCATTCTGGAAAACTGAAAGATATCTGCTGAATTAAATTTGTCTTAAAAGCTGTTATAGCATTTCAGAATGGCTGAGTTTAATTGATTGTAATTTAACAAATTAACATTAATATTTCTTGATAAAGTCTCAATTTCTTTATCTTAGAAAAAGGTTGGCAATCTTGTATAATTTATGATTAACACACAGAAAGTAATTGAAAGTTTCTTTATACACCGATAGCAATTAAAAATATTTGAAACATTTAATAAATACAGAGAATTTTATATTATTTATTTAAGTTGTGACTCAACTACTGAACTGAAGCTATGATTACATTGACATTCTACAAAATGATGTTCTTCAAATCCCTTCAGAATGGAATTTTATGTTTATAATACAATTATAGGGAGAAAGGGTTAAAGGTTCTTTTCAACGCAAAAATCATTCCTACAGATCGAAAAAACGAATACTATCTTTATATACATTTTATAGTAATATTACATAGAAATAGACCAGTATTAGCAAGCTAACACGACAAAGGAGTTCTAATAAAGACTTGAAGTCATTGGTCAGGAACCTCTTCAGAAATAAACTGATCTAAGAATAAAAGTATCAGGCAGTCCAGACTAAAGCACAATTATTTGTTTGTTATCGAGAACCCCTTGGAAATGGTAGGGAAAATTCAACTTCAGTTAGCTCAGGTTACTGCGAGCTACAAAGGTATAGCATGCTCAGACAGTACTCAACAAAAGCATTTATTAATAATAAGCCATAATAAAATATTTGTATTGATACAAATATATTATTATAGCTAAATCCAATCGAGTGAGAAAGAAAACTTTTTAGAGGGCTGCAAGATTAAGTAAAATAATTTGTAGTTCAAATAGAAGAAGGATAGGAGATTCGAGATTGAATTTATACAAAAAGGAAATAAAACTGGCAGTTGAGAGTGCTGAAAATGAGCATACGAGTTATGGAAATAATGAAAAAAGAATACTAAATTAGAAGAGAGTTGAAAGAAGGGCTCTACTGTCTGTGGTTGCTTGGAATGAATGCTGGAGTAGAGAACACTACTGAGGTAGATAACTGCATGTACAGAATGGTGCCGGCAAGTGATGCTAAGGTAAAGAATGCTACTGACGTAGATAACTGCATGTACAGAATGGTGCCTGCAAGTTGATGCTAAGGTTAAGAATGCTACTGAGGTAGATAACTGCATGTGCATAATGGTGCCTGCAAGTTGATGCTAATGTAAAGAGTGCTACTGAGGTAGATAACTGTATGTGCATAATGGTGCCTGCAAGTTGATGCTAAGGTAAAGAGTGCTACTGAGGTAGATAACTGCATGTACAGAATGGTGCCTGCAAGTGATGCTAAGGCAAAGAATGCTACTGAGGTAGATAACTGCATGTGCATAATGGTGCCTGCAAGTTGATGCTAATGTAAAGAGTGCTACTGAGGTAGATAACTGTATGTGCATAATGGTGCCTGCAAGTTGATGCTAAGGCAAAGAATGCTACTGAGGTAGATACTGCATGTGCATAATGGTGCCTGCAAGTGATGCTAAGGTAAAGAATGCTACTAAGGTAGAAAACTGCATGTACAGAATGGTGCCTGCAAGTTGATGCTAAGGTTAAGAATGCTACTGAGATAGATAACTGCATGTGCATAATGGTGCCTGCAAGTTGATGCTAAGGTAAAGAATGCTACTGAGGTAGATAACTGTATGTGCATAATGGTGCCTGCAAGTTGATGCTAAGGCAAAGAATGCTACTGAGGTAGATAACTGTATGTGCATAATGGTGCCTGCAAGTGATGCTAAGGTAAAGAATGCTACTGACGTAGATAACTGCATGTACAGAATGGTGCCTGCAAGTGATGCTAAGGTAAAGAATGCTACTGACGTAGATAACTGCATGTACAGAATGGTGCCTGCAAGTTGATGCTAATGTAAAGAGTGCTACTGAGGTAGATAACTGTATGTGCATAATGGTGCCTGCAAGTTGATGCTAAGGCAAAGAATGCTACTGAGGTAGATAACTGTATGTGCATAATGGTGCCTGCAAGTTGATGCTAATGTAAAGAATGCTACTGAAATGTACAAGTGATGCTGCTACTAGATAACTGCATGTGCAGAATGGTGCCCTGCAAGTTGCTGCTAATGCACTGCTACTGAGGTAGATAAATGCATATTGAATGGCACTGCAAGTGAGATGCAAGTGCAATGCTAATGCAGAATGAACTGACGTAGAAAACTGCATGTACAGAATGGTGCCTGCAAGTTGATGCTAAGGTTAAGAATGCTACTGAGGTAGATAACTGCATGTACAGAATGGTGCCTGCAAGTGATGCTAAGGTAAAGAATGCTACTGAGGTAGATAGCTGCATGTGCATAATGGTGCCTGCAAGTGATGCTAAGGTAAAGAATGCTACTGAGGTAGATAACTGCATGTACAGAATGGTGCCTGCAAGTGATGCTAAGGCAAAGAATGCTACTGAGGTAGATAACTGCATTTAAAGAGTTGTGCCTGCAAGTGATGCTAGAGTAACGAGCACTGAGGAGGATAATATGTCTGGATTTTGAAAAGGTAATAGGCATGAGTGGGTGTAGATTCTAAGTTGTTTCTGTTAGCTAGCGTTGAAAGTAAGTAAGTACACAGTGATTACATCGGCAAGTAATGGACGGATACACCGATCTCTTTTGATGAAAAGAAGTACTCTTATGTCTAAATGTATTTACTACCTAACTAGACAAGGTATCTTTATCGAACATTTGATTGGGAATTACTCAGATTGGGAGTAGAAGTACCAATTGTAAATAGTGGAGCTGTGTTTTTAGATGTATTGTATTGATTTCAAGTAGATTTGGAGTGCTCATGGTGCTAGTGAGTGGGAGCTGCTTAGATTTCCAGGCAATCCATATATAAAGTAAATAAATATAGTTAAAAAGTTGTAATAGGAATAAAAGTAGGTAGTGCGTGTTATGTCAATATCCTGTAGGAGAGAGAATTGTTAGAAGAGGAGCAGTATATTAACGGTATTTCAATGATTCTAACTAGATGAGCTTTTGGTGTACGTGAATGGGATGTGCTGTGATTTGGAGGGAATATCTATAAAAGGGTATGATAAATAAAATGAAGAAATAAAACTGAAAAAGCGATTGTTATGAGGTTGTGCTGTTGGTCAGTGAAATGTTAATAGACAAGCAGTGAATGTAAAGGCATTACAATTCTATATACTATATATTAATGAATATCTTGAAAAATTGTTGGAGAAATAATTATAGAAACTGTGTGATATGTCTATATCCTGTAGGGGAGAAATTGAGAATAGTCATGTTAAAGGTATTGCAATGATTCTAACTAGCTGGGTTGTGCTCAAGGTGCAAGTGGGTGGATGATGCAGAGATTTTCTGTGAATTACTAAATGATGCAAAATTATAAGTGTGCAAAAATCCTTGACTAAATAAAATTGAAAGCAATTGTCATGAAATAGTGCAATTGGAGAGTGAATTGAGAATAGAGGTGGAGTGATGATAAAGCTATTTCAATGATTCTTACTAGATGAGGTGTGCTTGTGGTGCAAGTGAGTGGGAGCTGCTGAGATTTCCAGGCAATTTCTAGATCATCTAAATAAATATCGTGAAAAAGTGAAGTACAAATAAAAATTGGAAATGGTTAGTTAATATCCTGTAGGAGAGAGAATTATGAGTAGAGACGCAGTGATGATAAAGTTATTGCAATGATTCTAAATAGATGAGGTGTGATCGTGGTGCATGCGAGTGGATGATGCAGACATTTTTGGTGAACTCCTGCAAGAAGCAAAATTATAAGGCTGCAAAATGGATAAAGAAATAATATTGGAAGTGATTGTTTGAAATTGTGCATTTGGAGAGAGAATTGTGAGTAGAGACGCAGTGATGATAAAGTTATTGCAATGATTCTAAATAGATGAGGTGTGATCGTGGTGCATGTGAGTGAGTGATGCAGACATTTTTGGTGAACTACTGCAAGAAGCGAAATTATAAGGCTGCAAAATGGATAAAGAAATAATATTGGAAGTGATTGTTTGAAATTGTGCACTTGGAGAGAGAATTGTGAGTAGAGATGCAGTGATGATAAAGTTATTGCAATGATTCTAAATAGATGAGGTGAGTGCTCATGGTGTAAGTGAGCATGAGCGGATGAGATTTCCAGGGAATTCCTGGGTAAATTAAATAAATTTAGTGAAAAATTGTTGTAGAAATGAAAATAGGAAATGAGTGATATGTTGTTGGAGAGAGAATTGTTAATTGAGGAGCTGTCATTTTAAAGATTCTCCAATACTTCTAACCAGATTAGGAGTGCTTGTGGTGCAAGTGAGTTGGAGTTGCTTAGATTTTCTGTGAATTACTGCATAGAGCGAATTATAATGGTTTGAAAATTGATGGAGAAATAAAATTGGAAGTAGTTCTCTTATATCTTAACCTGTGCTACAGAGTCAGTAATTGATTAGAAACAGTAAAAGGCAAGGTTGATTAACCCTTTAATTACGGAAAGCAACTATAGTGGCTTGATCCAAGACACTATAGTGGCTTTGCGCAATGAAAGGGTTAAAGGTTGTGCATAGATTGGGCTAGCTGGTGTTGGAAGTGAGTTTGAGATGCTGAGTATCTTCAAGGACTGCCTGGATACTCCCAACTGCCAGAATACAAATAGGGAGAAGAAATAAAAAAGAAATGTTCCCTTATATCTAGAGCTCAGTGCAGAAAATCTCTTTCTCTAGTTTGACCAATGTTTGTATTGGTGATGAAGACTGACGAATTTCAGATGGCAGTGAGGAACTGGCTGTTTATTGGAAAGGAATTACTAAAATCCATTCATTGAGGATTTAACGAGCAGCATTAATAGCTAATTAAAGTTAGTTCAAAAAACCCATAGCAGACAAGTTGTATGTTAGGGAGGATATTATAAAAAAAAAAAATGCATTGTTAGATAATGGTTATTGTTTGGGGGGAGCAGGTGCTTATTTTTGTTGTATAAACTCCTTTCAAGGGCAATAGTGCTTTTCTTTATACACCTAATTTAATTCCTGTTAAATAGACTTGCAACCCCATTTTTTTTTTCTACATCAGTTTAAACGAGCTGCCAAGTCTCTTGAAATTATAAATTAGCACACAATGTAATTTTTCTCTTAAATCTAAAACAGTATAAATGCACAGAAATAGTAGTGAAAGAAGAAATTGATTGGAGGTATAGAAATGGTTATATCAGGAGGGATATTATTCAATATATATTTTAGTATTACCGTTTACTTTGTTTTACTCTACTCTGAAATTAAATGACATGATCATGCAAAAGCCTTTATCTTGCAAGTTCTTATTAATAAATAATTTTAACTATTTCTTATTCTATCTTATCTAATTTATAATAGAGGATTTACTCTTTCTTAAGAGGTTGATAAAATGGATATCTATTTTATTTGTTTGAACTCTGATTTTTCTAGTCAAATTTCATGTTACAGCAAGATTGGGTATCACTTTTGTAAATTATATTGAATAATCATTGAAATAAATATTGGTTTCATTATCAATATTATTGATTAAGCAAGTTTGCAAATTTGTCTGTTTATCAGTCTGTAATTCGTGCTGGGCCATTCTTGTTCTGATTTTGTTAGACTACATTCAGGCAAAAATTTGTTGTGTTGATTGGAGTCAAATTATTTTGAATTAAGTCAAGTTGAGCATTGAGACAAGTGGTCAAGTTGAGCATTGAGACAAGTGGTCAAGTTGAGCATTGAGACAAGTGGTCAAGTTGAGTCAATAACTATTCGACTTGTCAACTGCTAGATTAAGTGTACCACTAGGTTACTCGAATCATTGATTAATGCAATTTTTACTAGGAAATCCTATATTAGAATCTTTTTATCTATACACTGTCCTCTGGGTTGCTTTTATATTATTTTAGTCGTTATTCTTATTTATAAAAAAAGAGGAGAAATAATTAATAAATACAAACTTATTAATTGAATAATTCATAATGAATAATTTTTTTTTTTTTTTTTTTTTTTTTTTTTTTTTTTTTTTTTTTCAATGGAGATCTATTTAATTCATGCCCATAGCTGTTCAGTACAAGGTTTGGCACAGTACTTCTTTCAAAAGGCTGATTCTTCTATAAAAGTTTAAGATAAAATAAACTTTAAAAATATTAAATACGAATAGTAAATGACTTGAAGCTTAAAAGCTTTTGCACAATAAATTAAGATTTAATTAGCAATAATCAGTCTGACAGAAAATATAAATTTATAAAATCATAAAAAAGCAATTGTAAGCTAACAAATATTTCATAAAATGACACTTCCATCATAATTATTACATTTGTATTAAACATAAATTTTATATGCTTGTTTTATTTTTTAATAATATTTAAGATTCATTTTCATTATAATATTTAAGTTTTAATTGTATTGAGTATATTAATATCAACCAAAGCCATTAATGATTTCCATGCAAGTTTCAAGTCAGACAATGTAAAATTAAAAATAAATAAAATATATTTCATAATACTATTTTTTTTTTTTTATTTGTCAGTAAAATATTGGATGTTGTAGATGGAATGGTAAATTTCTCTTCTGTGGTTTATACAATGTAAATGAAATACTACTGATAAAAGAGATACACTGCTTTATACTATAATATACAACTTCCGAGCTCTAAAACCAGCATGTCAATCAAAAAAGGCTCCTAAATTCAGAAGAAGAAAACAAAACATAAGAAATCTATCGAAGATACAAAAAGTACAAAATAGTTTAAACATTTGAGAGAAAGGTATTTATAAAATTATTTATCTGATTTCACTCAGTTGAAAATATTTATATAAAATTTATTACTTCAAATTATTTTCACTTCTTATGCAAACTATAAATTCCAGAATTATCTTTTGATTTTATGCTCGCACAATTTAAAAAGTCGACCTTTTAGATTATATATTGAATTGATCAGACAGCAATGTTGGGGTCTTTAATTTTATTTTGAAAATTGATTTATAGGAATTCTTACAACTATATTATTTTTGATAACTCACAGATATGGAGTTATCTTTATCAAGGTGATATCTTTAGTTGAGGGTGAGTGCAGAAGTTGTTATAGGTGATAGAGTAGGCAACTCTCAAGAACTGTTTGCTCTGGAGTTGGCGAAATTGACCCGTTTTGTTCCGAACTGTTCATTAAATGAACAATGTTTTATTTACAAAAAAAAAATAAAAAAGTTAAAATGAGTAAATGTTAAAAAATATTGGGACATCTCCCAATGTATTAAGATTGCATTTAATAAAATTGGAATAAAAAACTATAAAGAGTAAACCAAAATTACAAATAAAGTGTATGACAAGTGGTATTTTTTTTCCTGTAAAAAACTAAATTAACATTACTTTTTGATCAGCTTATTAAATAAATCTAAAAGAATAATGGAATGTGTCCATTTTTTTTGTTTTAATGGATAAAAAATAAAATAAATTATTTGATAAAATAAATGACGCTTGAAAGTAATGTTAAATACTTGATAGATTCTTATGAATCTTTGAGCTTTAGATATAGGAAGAGCTGTCATCGAAGTAGTCTCTGATCTCCACAAAATCCAAAGGATTGATCAAATTCAAAGCTTCTTCCAAACTCGTAGGTCGCTCCAAATTCAAAAGATGTTCCAAACTCAAAGCTTGCTCCAAAGTCAAAGGTTTTTCCAAATTCAAAGCTTCTCCCAAAGTCAAAGATAGCTGCGAACTTGAATGCCGCTGCAAATTTAAAGGTTGCTGCGAATTCGAAGGTTGCTGCAAAGTCAAAGGTTGCTCCAAAGTCAAAGGTTGTTCCAAAGTCAAAGGTTGCTGCGGATTTGAAGGTTGTTCCAAAGTCAAAGGTTGCTGCGGATTTGAAGGTTGTTCCAAAGTCAAAGGTTGCTGCGGATTTGAAGGTTGCTCCAAAGTCAAAGGTTGCTGCGGATTTGAAGGTTGCTCCAAAGTCAAAGGTTGCTCCAAAGTCAAAGGTTGCTGCGGATTTGAAGGTTGCTCCATAGTCAAAGGTTTATCCGTTTCTGGTTCCATTCCCGTTCCAATCAACCAGAATGTATCCATAACTCCCTTACCCTAAAATATTAAACCTGTATAATAAAGTGTATTTTTTCCAGAAAAAAAATAATATTAGATTACATTAGATTTTGTATATTTCTCAAAACTTGCATTCTTATAAGTGGCCAAACAAGCTAAGAGCCTTTGAGATACAAATAGGGGAACACCAAGAAATTAAATTGATAGTTTACAGAAGATTATGCTTGAAATAATTTAATTTAAAATAATGATGTGATCAAATTTTGTTTGTGCAATTGTAGGAGCATATAGAAATCCATTGATTCTATTGACAAATCTGCATGTAAACAACATCACTACTGGCTGATCCTTCTTT
This sequence comes from Riptortus pedestris, assembly GCA_019009955.1. Lineage (NCBI taxonomy): Eukaryota > Metazoa > Arthropoda > Insecta > Hemiptera > Alydidae > Riptortus > Riptortus pedestris. The sequence goes on from CM032231.1 coordinate 17,897,652, forward strand.
AGTTCCCAATGTCCCTCTGGTGTAATAGCACCATTTTGAACATCTGTGGTAGCTGTAATGGGTAATTTATTGATATTTATACAGGGTTTCTCAAGTTCCTGTGCCCCCCCCCCTTAGAATCACCAATTCTACTAATAAAAGGTTGAGACTTGATGTGCCATAATTGTGACCCATGAAAAATCTTTTCAGTCCATATTCAACCTCCTAAACTTTTCCATTACTTCTCCAGCGACGATAACTTTGGAATTTCCAATTGAATGATTAGAATCCAATCATTATGAACGCTCTGATTATTCTTTGGAATTGGAAAAAATCTCACAATCAGTGGAAATCACTTCCAGTAATGCCAGCATTTCACAGGAAATAAGTAAACTCAATTAACATCTCTAGCCTCCCGTCGAATTCCGCTCCCGCATCAACATCGATTTCCTTAAATTATTGATAAAAAATATTATTATAATAATTTATCTACCTGATGGAATTAAATAATAGTGGTGCCCTAAAAATAATTTCCTTTATATTCAAAAAGCTAGGTGAGGGGAAGAGATTATAGAACTCCCTGCAATCTGAGTAATATTTAAACAATCATATCGAGATTAAACGCATATTGTTTTTTGTCATAATGATATTATCATTAACTTCTAATTGTTATGATGGTACATAATATTTGTTTCAATTACATCATGATATCGGAAATAAGATAATATATCAAAGAGTTTGATCTCTATAATTTCCGCTATCACTCCTTGTGACAATTCAGCATGATTTTGTTTAAATAATACATTATACAAATTAAATTACGAAAAGCTCTTATAGTTTACATTTCTATTGGAAATAAATAACAAAGTTAAGAAAAAATAAATAAATGAGAAGGAGGCGACGGAGATATACCTATAACCTCACTAATCCTAATCATATTTGACTAAAACATAAAATCATTTGTCATAATATGCATTCATTAATAACAATGAAATCTGTAATGAACCCCCACTTTTCCAAAAGTAGCAAATGCTAATATTCAGAATCTCTCAGACAATATTGAAGATATACCTCTTAGAGTTGGTACTTCAACTACTTGTACACCACAGTTTAACCATTCGAGAACAATTATTCTGTAGGGTAATTTCTGGGAGAAAATGAATAAAATATAAAATAAATGTAATACATTACTATTAATTAACAAAAAATTATGCATAAAATTAAGCACCATAATGAGTTCAGGCAGGTCCAATGAACAAATTAATATGGAGTTTCTAGTATAAATAATAATAATAACAAGCTATAACAAAATGACATATTTAGTTTTACCTTTACATCTACATAGCCACGATGTTGAGTTCGAAATCCGCCAACCTCATCTAAAGCTAGCTTCATTTTGCCACTAATGTGAATCTTCATAGCTGGCAAAAAAAGAAAAATATTTGTAAGGCAATTTAGAAGGGAAAAAGATGCATTTAAGAGCAACAGTACATTGCCCAACTACTCTTTGGGAAGTCACTCTCAGCTGTTAATAAAATTAAAAGAGCATAGATAAGAAAACAAAGGGAAGAATTTAAGAGAGAAATTTTAATAAAACAACTAAAAAACGAAATAAAAGAGCCAAGAGAAACATTCAACATGATTAAAATATACAAATAAGGATGCATTAAAATTTGATATATTAACTAAAGATGCAGAAATATATATATATATATATATATATATATATATATATATATATATATATAATGAAGTATCAATTATCTCTTTCAAAAATGAAATCTGAATGGTAAGGAACACCAATAAAAAAAGTCAACAATTTTCAAAAATTCCTTAGACTGATTTCACCCATTAACGAACTTGATCTGTCTTGAAGAAAATCGGTTCATGAGTACGATCTCAATGGAAGATTTGATTTCCTTAGGGGAAATCTGCTATAAGAACCGATGAGTAGAAGGGGCAGGGGTACTGAAGGTAGGAAACCAGAAAGATCGAATACCTCACTTGATACTTGCGAAAAATGAATGGAACAACAGTTGTAGCATATCAGTAGTTAAATTCGGATCTATAAAATTTTATTATCCGAATCATAGTAACAGAGATATTTTGAATATTCGAACTCCCCCTCCCCTTTAAACTGATACTATTTCTAGTCCGATTTCCGCCAATAACAAATATGATCTTCAATGTTGACTGAAACGGTTAAATATCGAGTATGGTATAGGTCAAATACACATTTTCCAGTAAAGGAAATTAATTCAATTTAATTTAATTTAACGTAGCCTCACCACGTATTTGTAAGTATCTTTAATGTGACATAAGTAGGAGTGGGAGGTAACCAGAAGGCTGAAATCTAAAAAAAGTCCGTCAAGCAGGGGCTGCGTAAAATAAGCAGATTTCTCTTGTGAAGTGTTACAATAGATAAATCTGCATACAGGTAACACAATACCACCCTGATTAAATACAAACGGTAATGAGAAATCTTTCAGTTAATTAAAATAAATTCCTAACTGAAACGGCTTCAGAATTGTAAGAATAATTTATATTTTAATAACGTCCACTTTTTGCAACTTAGGCTAATCGGGACGGGTTATCTACAGGTTACCACCTTTTTCTAGCCAGGGTGGGATTTTAGGACGTTATTTAATGAATTTCGTCACTAAATAATTTCCTTTGCCCAGGCAAGAATCGAACTCGCCACTCTAGGTTTACCATGTGAGATAAAGATCAACGCTTTAACTCGCATGGCTAACCTGAGCCCCACCAGAATTGTAAGAATAATTTATTATTTAATAACTCAAATTTTAGTAGTCCAAGAACTAAAGAAGGGGGGAGGAGCGGATGAACAGAACGTATTTGCATAAATCTCACAAAGTAATGAAGGTAAAGTAAGGTTAGAAACGTCACGTAAGGTTAGAAGAAGCTTCCACCTGAGCCAAGTGGTGACGGAAATGGCCGACCTAATCCGAACTATACCCGACCACAGACTTCATAAAAATGCAAATATCTCGGTTAATATTCAAGATAGAGAATAAATGTATATAACAATATTTATAGTAAATTTAATTTGCAATAAGATTGGTTCTATACAATTTTCAATTTTTCGAGATGCGTAATAACGGAGATATTTTGAATTTTCAAAAAACCCCCTTCCCTCAAGTCCGATTTCAGCCATTAACGACTTGATCGGTCTTTTTACATAAAACGGTTAAATATCGAGTTTCTAACGATCAAACAAAAATTGCGACCGCTAGAGCGTTAACAGACAAATATATATCGGTCGTAATTTTTGTTGGTCGTTACCAAACTTCATATTCAAGCGTTTTATGTAAAAAGAAAGATCAAGTTCGTTAATGGCTGAAATCGGACCAGTGGGAGGGGGGTTTAGAGGAGGGATCTTTGAAAATTCGAAATATCCCCGTTATTATGCGTCGGATCGAAAAATGGCATAGAATCAATCATATTGCAAATTCAAGGTACTATAAATATTGTTCTATACATTTATGCTCTATCTTGAATATTAACCGAGATATTTGCGTTTGTATTGTGTGTGTATGTGGTCGGCAGGAGCCGGCTATGCTCGGGATATTCCGCCGAGAGCTAGTGCGGCCCATTCCCTAACTATGTAACTACTCGTCCCTCGTGAATAGGTCTAGAGATTCCTTACTACCACTGTTATTATTAGGCAGATTTCTCTATTGTAAAATTTCACGTGGGAAATCTGCTTAGTTTATGCAGCCCCTGCGTGATGGACTTTTTTTTAAATCTCCCTAGGTTCAATTTCATCGATTAACGAACTTGAATTATCATTTTACATATAACGTTTAAATAAGGAGTTTGGTAACGATCAATGAAAAATTGTGACCACTGGAGCGTTAACAAACAAATATATATATATATATATATATATTTTTTTGTTAACGCTCCAGTGGTCACAATTTTTCTTTGTGTATATATATATATATATATATATATATACAGTCAGTAATAAACGTTGTTTATAAGAGTTCTTTTGGATTGCAAAATTAAACACAGACAAGCTTCACAGTTTTTATCACTGCACAATTTATTTAACGACACACTACAAACTTGGTTAATTATTCTTAACTACTACTCACAGTGCGCACTAATTGCTTCACTGTTCTTGTTATTACACAGTCCAATAATTCACTGGAGTTCACAAAAAGACGGCACTGCACTGTCTTTTATTCGCGAAGTTAACAGCAAACACTGTCTTAAACACGGCACTAAGTGTTACTTACAGAGTCACGGTACAACACTGTTCTTCACATAAAAACCCTTTACCGCACTGCACTAAGTCGCACTGATGAACACTTGAACACAGGTGAGAACAAACTAACTGTCGGACGAGTTTCACTTGAGTCTTGAAGGTACTGGACTCTTTAGTCTGGAACAATCCAGACACTGCCAGCGTCATTTTCGTCGACTCCTGGATACGATCGATGGACATTTGAGGAAAATCGCGTCATTAGGACATCATTAGCTCATTTCTCTTAAGGGAAACATGCTAATACCTAAGTTTATAAAGATGTTGTATAATGCCTTCATATATATAAAAGTCCGTCACGCAGGGGCTGCGCAAACGAAGCAGATTTCCCACGAGGAGGCTTACAATAGATAAATATACATACAGGTAACTTTACCGTGAATGCTCAGTAAATGTACAATACAAGTTAATAATCTCTAGAACGGAAAGCAGCTGAATTGTAAACAAACAGCAAGCCAGCCTCGTAGTGCTGTATAGATAGTCCGGAAAAACAAACAATTAATGAAATATATCTGAATATAACATGTTAATTTTATTGAAAACAATTTACTAAAGCTAGTGATGTAATTTGTAATGAATCAGAATCAGTTTTATCTCAATCACTCTAATTTTAGTAATCCAAAAACAAAAGAAGGGGGGGGGGTCAACAGAACGTATTTGCATTATCTCACAAAGTAAAAGTTCAATGAAAACAATATTTGGTATTTAAGCTTCAATTAATATGGTGTATTATATACCAAAGCATTGTTTATGTAACACTAGAAGAATTGGGGGTTTAATGAAGGCTGAAAACTGAAAAATGCAAATAACTCGGCTAATATTCAAGGTAGAGAATAAATGTATATAACAATATTTATAGGACATTTAATTTTCAATAAGATTGATTCTGCACACTTTTTTGATCCGACTTATAATAACGGAGATATTTCGAATATTCAAAATTCTCCCCCTTGTCCCCACGTCCCGCAAGCCCGATTTCAGCTGATAACGAACTTGATCTTTCTTTTGACAAAAAACGACTAATTATCGAGTTTGGTAAAGATCAAACAAAACTTGCGGCCGCTAGAGCGGTAACAGACAGACACACACACATATATATATATATATATATATATATATATATATATATATATATATATATATATATATTCACAGTTTTGAAAGGACCTCATTTTCGGCATCTCCTAGGTAGGACCGATGGACATTTGAAGAAAAATTTCAAAAATTGATTTACCTTAAGGGAAATCTGCTATTAATGCCGTTTCTGATAAAAAAAAAAACTTCATTTCTATTGGAAGGGTGGTGCTCAGGTTAGTCGTGTGAGTTAAAGCTTTAGCATTAATCTCACATGGTAAGTCTAGAATGGCGAGTTCGATTTCCACCTGGGCAAATAGGAATTTATTTAGTGACTAATTAATTAAATTTATTATTATTATTTATTAACGACCACTTTTTGAAACTTAGGCTAATTGGGCTATCTACAGGTTACCACCCTTTTATAGCCAGGGTGGGATTTTAGGATGTTATTTAATGAATTTCGTCAATAAATAATTTCCTTTGCCCAGGCGAGAATCGAACTCGTCACTCTAAATTAATAAATAAAATCCTAAGTGCCATCCTGGCCAGAATAGGGTGATGACCTGTAGATAATCCGTCCCAATTAGCTAAGTAACAGAAAGTGGACGTTAATTAATAATAAAAAAATGTTGGAAGGGTCATCAGTAAAATTATATGCGTGGAAGGTGTTTCCATTGGTGACCCTTGACACACAACTCTGAAAACTATTTGAATCGTGAATCTAAGATTGAAGTAGCCTATTGCATTTTGGTCGGCTGTAATATGTAATGAATGCTTGCCTTCTCCAGATGACTCCATTCTTGAAGCAGTGTTGACAGTATCTCCAAACAAGCAGTAGCGAGGCATCTTAGTACCGACAATTCCAGCAACGACGGGGCCAGTATGCAGACCGATCCTGATTTGAACTCTCTCTCCTGGTCGGTGGGGCATGGTGAACTTGGACGCGCATTCCATCAACTCCAGGGCCATTGTAGCTATTTCAGAGACGTGTTTTCTCCCTGTCAACAGAACATCTGTTATTTTTCTTATACATTTCGAAACTATAGGATGATATGTATATAATGAAGAGTGTAATTGCTGTAGTTAAAAAATAAGTCCGCCACGCAGTCGCTGCGTGCAAAAGGTTAACGTTCAATGAGAAGAATATTTGGTATTTAGGTTTTGATGATTTTGATTTATTTATTTATGGACCTCACATTAAAGGTGATTGGACCTTTCAATAAATGTACAAAGTTAAGTAACAAAAATAAAATAGATAACAACAAGTAAGAATACCAAATATCAGAACAACAATGACAAATAACAAAAGTGAAATAGATACATTTTTATATTTTGTGTAGGTATGGGAATATATTGTTAATGTGTGGGCTGCCTTCCGTTAAAAGTTCTTGTAAGTCGTAGGGGAAGTCTTGGTGTTGTCGTTTTCAACATTCTGTCACTTCATGTGTTATCGTCAAGATAATGTTACAAGTTGAGCAAGTAGGTCTGTCAGTCATTGTCATTAAGTATGAGTGTGTTAATTTAGTGTGGCCGATTCTAAGTATCGAGATAATTACTTCTTCTCTCCTAGAGTTTCTGTAACTTGATGGCCACATACAAATAGTATTCTTAATAGTTCGGGGTTTTGAAGTTTTACAATAGAGAAATCTGCCTAATAACAACTGTACTAGAAAGAAACCTCTAAACCTAAAACATTATTTAGGGCGTAATAACCCAGTAGTTTCTAGCCCCAAAACACAGTTAACCTAACCTCTAAAGCTATTCACGAGGGACGAATAGTTATGGAAACGGCCACTAGAGCTCTCGGCGGAAAGTCCGAACATAGCCTACTGGTGACCACACGCAGAATACAAATGCAAATATCTCGGTTAGTATTCAAGATACAGAATAAATGTATAGAAGAATATTTATAGTACATTTAATTTTCAATAAGATTTATTCTATACAATTTGTCGATCCGACGCATAATAACGGAGATATTTTGAATTTTCAAAAATCCCCCTCTAAACTCCCCCTCCCACTGGTCCGATTTCAGCCATTAACGAACTTGATCTTCCTTTTTACATAAAACGATTAAATTCCGAGTTTGGTAAAGATCAAACAAAAATTTCGACCGCTAGAGCGTTAACAGACAAATATATATATATATATATATATAATTTTGAACGGACCTCATTTTCGTCATCTCCTGGGTAGGATCGATGGACATTTGAAGAAATTTTTGGAAACTCACATCATGAGTACGACATCAATAGCTGATTTCCCTTAAGGGAAATCTGCTAAAACGGCGCAGCACAGTTCTTCACATAAAAACACTTTACCGCACTGCAACATAAGCGCACTGTTCACTAAAGTTTCACTGAACGCACTGTTGATCACTTGAATAGAGCTGAAAACCAACTAACTCTCGGGACGAGCTGAGCCTCTTTTATAGCCGGGCGGTAAACATCAAAGGGGGATTATCTAGACATGTCTTTGATCCCGAACGGGTATTGCCGAGAACGATCTTGGGCATCTTGGGCTCCTTTCATCTACTTCCTACTTCTTAGATATGTGATAAACTCTGTTTAATTTTTCATATACGCAGTTTTCGAAACAACATATACTGTTGCATTTTGCAGATTTCAAAAGAGAGTATTGTGATTAATATCTGCTTGGATATGAGATTAATTTGGATGATTTTTGGTAATATGCATGATATTGTAGCGGCGACGCACGTACTCGTGAGTCGTTCGCTATCAAATATGATAACCTCGCGGTATAAAAAATACCAGATGGTTTTAAATATGTTCTGTCAGTGAAAATCGTTAACCGGATTGAGTGCGAAAAATATCTGGTGTCTCGCGTTAACTGGAACTTTATTATATTGAGTAAACTGAGACTGTGTTGTGTCCGGCGAAAATGTGTGAAGTGTAAGTACTCTAAATCGACTTGTTTTGTGTAACATATTACATCCTCATGATGAAGAGGTTATTTTGTGCTTGTTCTGAATATACAAGTTGAAAAGCGTACAGCACTATTTATTTCACCCCACTCAGTCCACTAAATTGGTGACCCCGACGCGATCTCTACGCTCCGACGTGATCTCTACGCTTCGACGTGATCTCTACGCTGCGTGAGTAGTACATTTTTTTCATCATGTCCAACTCAGATTTCTTTGACATTTTTACAGTGGACGGGGAAACTTCACACAGGTTAGACCCAGTGCAGATGCCACAGCAGGTCGAAGCTACTTCAGCTGCAACAATCAAAGCCCAGCTTCCGGCTTTTTGTAAATACGACCCGGAAATTTTTTTCCAACAATGCGAAGCTAATTTCGCTCTTTATGATATCCGCATATCAATTAAGCGATTCAGATTCGTTGTCGCACAACTGGATAGGGAAGCTGTCCGAGATGTAATAGACCTGGTTAGGTCTCCTCCAACGGAAAACGCTTATGAGATTCTCAAAAACAGATTAATTGGTAGTTTCGGTGAATCTGATAACGTCCGTATCAGGAAGTTATTAGGGGACCAGCACCTGGGAGACCGTAAACCATCGCATTTTTTGCGTGACCTCCAGGATGCCACTTGTGCTTTTACCATGACAGATTCAGGGAAAAGGCAACGAAGTGTCGACAGCCTTGCGATTGGAAGCCTTCTAAGTCTAAGAAAACGGAACAGGAAAACTAGAAGTAGCGACGGCAGTGGCGGAACCCGTTGCTACGAACTCTCACCGCCGATTATTTGTAGTCGATCGCCAGTCCCTAATCCGATACCTCGTTGACACCGGAACTGCACTCTCTGTGTTACCAACGAAGAAGGGAAATAAGACTGAACCCAGCGACTTAGCCGTATATGCAGCCAATGGGACCGCAATTCCAACGTATGGGGACCAGCTCGTCACTTTGGATTTGGGCCTTAGGCGGAAGTTGACATGGCGTTTCATCCTAGCAGATGTAGGACACCCTATAATTGGGGCAGACTTTCTTTACCACTACCAAATAATGGTTGACCTAGCGAGCAATCAGTTAATCGATAAAATTACTGGTTTAACGTCAAAAGGAAGACTAGCAAACGTTGCGGTGTCTGCCATTTATTCCGTTCCCAGCGGTAAATGGTACACCGAGCTGCTAAATAAATACAGCTCCATCACTCTTCCGACAAATTACATGAAGAAGCCGACTCACTCCGTCGTTCATTATATTGAAACGCGCGGCGCACCGGTTACCGCGAAAGCGCGTAGACTACCTCCTGACCGATACGCGGCCGCGAAACGCGAATTTGAGCAGATGATGGCGGAAGGTATCTGTCGCCCGTCTAACAGTCCTTGGGCGAGTCCATTACACATCGTGCCAAAAAAAGATGGAGGGATTAGGCCCTGCGGGGATTACAGACGCTTAAATGAGAAGACAGTCCCTGACCGTTATGCCGTTCCGAATATCGCCGACTTTAACATAAATCTCCACGGAAAGAGGATATTTAGTAAGTTGGATCTAAACAAAGCTTACTATCAGATCCCAATAGCCGACGAGGACATTGAAAAGACAGCCGTTATTACTCCTTTTGGCCTAATAGAATTTCTTAGAATGTGCTTCGGATTACGAAACGCGGCGCAAACATTTCAGCGCTTCCTAGACAATGTCTTAAGGGGACTCGACTTTGTCTTCCCTTTCGTGGACGATGTCTGCATCGGCTCCGAAGATGAGGAACAACACAAGGCACACCTCGAGGAAGTTTTTAAACGTCTACAGGACCATGGACTCACCATTAATCTAGCTAAGTGTGTATTCGCCGTGGAAGAGATTGAATTCCTAGGGCATCGGGTGAACCAGCATGGTGTCACCGCCTTACCTGATAAGGTCGAAGCCATCACGAATTTTCCACGCCCATCGAACGTCAGTGAACTCCGACGATTCTTAGGTATGGTCAATTTTTACCGTCGATGCATTCCCCACGCAGCAGAACTTCAAGGCCCGCTGAACGCATACATGTGTGGATCGAAGAAGAAGGACAAAACTCCTATCACTTGGAACGAGGAGAGTATCAAGGCCTTCGAGGGTTATAGAGATGCTATTCGCAACGCGGCTGTACTTGCTCATCCTAAGCCCAACGCAGAATTAGTACTGGCCTGTGATGCTTCCAGCGTTGCTATGGGAGCAGCTCTACAACAGCGAGACGCAGATACATGGAAACCTCTGGGTTTCTTCTCGCGTAGTTTTACCACAGCGCAACGCAACTACTCTACCTACGACAGGGAGTTACTAGCAATACACCGGGCCATAAAACATTTCCGCCCATACATCGAGGGTCGACATTTCACAATATGGACTGACCATAAACCTCTGCTTTATGCATTTCGACAGAAGCCAGAAACCTCCACCCCAATGCGAATTAGACTACTGAACTACATTAGCCATTTCACCACAGACGAAAATGAGGTAGCTGATGCAATTTCCAGGGTGGAAGAAATACAAGGTCCGGACGAAATGGACGCAATTGCGGAAGCTCAGGTCAATAACACATCCATACCTGAGCTACTCAAGAATCCCAGTCTACAGCTCAAATGGATTAATCTCCCTAATATCTCCAAGCCAGTCCTGTGCGAGATGTCTTCGACGAAGGCGCGCCCGTACGTTCCCGAGAGCATTCGGAGTTCCATTTTCGAACGAATTCACGGACTAAGTCATCCCGGCATCCGTGGTTCGTGAAGACTTATCAAGCAAAGATTTTTTTGGCCCAACCAGAACGTCGACGTCGGAGAGTGGTCACGCTCCTGCCTTGCCTGCCAACGTTCTAAAGTGCAAAGGCATACAGTCTCACCTCCCGGGAAGTTCCCATTGGCATGTGGTTTTGAACAAGTCCACATAGACATCATTGGACCCCTTCCCTCTTCGGGAGGTATGAGGTATTGTTTAACCATGGTCGACAGATTTACCAGATGGCCGGAAGCACAGCCGATTGAGGATATTTCCGCGTCTACCTGTGCTGCAGCCCTGATTTCTACATGGATTCCGCGCTTTGGAGTTCCGGTCAGAATAACAACCGACCAAGGAAGACAATTCGAATCAGACATCTTCTTCCAACTCTCTAAAACTCTCGGTTTCCAACGAATTAGAACCACATCATACCACCCGCAAGCCAACGGGTGTGTGGAACGCTGGCACCGCACCTTGAAGACCGCCTTGACAGCCCAGCTGGACGTAAATAACTGGACTCTCAGGCTACCATTGGTGCTGCTTGGACTTCGAGCCGCTATCCGTGACGATAACGTCGCTAGCGCAGCTGAGATGACATATGGACAACCACTTCGTCTGCCTGGCGAATTTCTGGAAAAGTCCAGGCAACCCGAGAGCAACGAGGCTTTTATCCGCCAACTTAGGGAGTATATGGAGCAGCTACGCCCAGCAGCCTACAGACCATCATCTGCGAAGACCTTCGTGCATCGCGACATGCAGACCTCCACACATGTCTTCCTCAGAGATGACACTGTCCATCGCCCTTTGACTCCACCTTACACCGGGCCACATGAAGTCCTCAGACGAAGCGACAAGACTTTCACCATCCAGCTGCCTGGAGGACCTCGGACGGTGACAATCGACAGACTGAAACCGGCGTACCTGCTGCAGGACGACAAGGAGTCCAGTTCCAGTCCACCAGACATTACACCACCTACTGCGCCAATTTCTAATGACTCTGCCGCGGAAGAGCATTCTGCAGAGGAGCATCGAATCCGTCTGGGCCGGATGATTCCTCCTCCTGTTCGCTTCCGCGACTGAGTCATTGGGAGGAGGTGATGTAGCGGCGACGCACTTACTCGTGAGTCGTTCGCTATCAAATATGATAACCTCGCGGTATAAAAAATACCAGATGGTTTTAAATATGTTCAGTCAGTGAAAATAGTTAACCGGATTGAGTGCGAAAAATATCTGGTGTCTCGCGTTAACTGGAACTTTATTATATTGAGTAAACTGAGACTGTGTTGTGTCCGGCGAAAATGTGTGAAGTGTAAGTACTCTAAATCGACTTGTTTTGTGTAACATATTACATCCTCATGATGAAGAGGTTATTTTGTGCTTGTTTTGAATATACAAGTTGAAAAGCGTACAGCACTATTTATTTCACCCCACTCTGTCCACTAAAATATATATATATATATCGTCCCAGGGTTATGTTAAGTCAGGTGTGATGGTGTGACCTTAATACAGTTGTTAAATCTTCTCGTTAACTTGCGTAATAATTTATCAATATGTTTTGTACTACTATGGTCTTGCCCTATTAAGGCTTTGAGAGAGGAAATATACTTTCTCTAACATGAATTACTTTCTTTCTGTGACGGATTTCCACATAAGAGCTGTAAATATCACATCTAATCGATTTTGGGGTCGTTTCTATCAACAGCAAAATAAGCTTGTTTGTACTCACCGTTTTTCACAGGAAGCCCAGAAGCAACCATGTAAGAATCACCAATCGTCTCAACCTTGTAAACGTCATACTTCTCAATCAGAGCATCAAAGCTGTTGTAAACAAGATTCAGCAGGTTCACGACCTACAAAATTAAAATTTAAGATAAGTATATTATTCTACTCGTATTCCACTGTTTTCCCCCATGTTTTTCCTGGAATTTTTATATCCCTTTATCATTTCAAAGCAAGGGTAAGCTTGGAGGAATTACTGGCTTGTTTACAGTCAAGGACTTGGGGGTGCTCAATGCGAAACAAAATGATATTTTATATTTTCTTTAAAGAGACAGAATGGGCATAATTATTATGCCAGTTTGGTCAAAATTACTGGACAAGTGTAGTGTAATTATCTTGAAACCAAGCCTTTGTACTAATTATTTTCCTTTCGGCGAAATGTGCTTAAAGAATAATTAAAAGAATTGGTAACTAATTGAAGAATATGAATTTGAACCCGAGGAATATGAATTCCATTAAATCTGAAAAAAGAAATTAGTCAAAGGAAAGTTTCGAAATAATTATTTTTGTTTCAGAAACCCTCAAGATATGTTGTTTATTAAATGTTTAGTAAGGGCGTTGCAATTACAACTCGTAATTTAGATTAGATTAAATATTTTTAATCTCTTATGAGATGAGCTCAGTTACAAGAGGGGGCCAGTAATGGGTTGGGCCAATTATGAGATGTGATACCTTATAACATGGGACCTCTTATGAGATGGGATCAAATGTGATATGGGACTTCTTATGAGATGAGCTCTGTTACAAGAGGGGGCCAGCAATGGGTTGGCACAAATTATGAGATGGGATCAAATGTGATATGGGACTTCTTATGAGATGAGCTCTGTTACAAGAGGGGGTCAGCTATGGGTTGGGCCAATTATGAGATGTGATACCTTATAACATGGGACCTCTTATGAGATGAGCTCAGTTACAAGAGGGGGTCAGCTATGGGTTGGGCCAATTATGAGATGGGATCAAATGTGATATGGGACCTCTTATGAGATGAGCTCAGTTATAGGAGGAGATCAGTTATGGATTGGGATCAATTATAAGCTGTAATCTCTTATGATATGGGACTACTTATGAGGTGAGCATTGTTACAAGAGGGGGCCAGCAATGGGTTGGGACCAATTATGAGATGGCATCAAATTTGATATGGGACTTCTTTTGAGATGAGCTCTGTTACAAGAGGGGGCCAGCAATGGGTTAGAACAATTACTGGGCACAAATACGAGATATTAATAGTTATGAGATTAAGAATCTCTGAGTAATACCATCGTGAGCCTATATCTGATCTCACCCCTCAACACATTGAGAATAATTACATTGCTACTGCCTGTTCTTATTAATAGCAATAACTAAACTATGTTATATCCCTGCTAACTATGGGCTAGAGTTGGCTCAGAGGTGTAGTGTATTTGAAGTGTTCGCTAGTAATTAGTAATACTCTCCCATCACACGATACCCACATTAGACAAATGTTTCTACTCGTTTAAAAAATAATCAAATTATTAGTTATTTCCGCTTAAAAAATAAATAAAATATATACATATACATACATACATGTATATATATATATATATATATATATATATATATTACAATTTATTTTTGTCGTTCAACTAACCTCTAATGGGGAACTCTGGGCAGCAATTTCGGTAAAGCAAACAATATCGCTGAAGTAAACAGTGACATGATCATAAAACTGAGCAGGAACCTGAAAAAAAAAATATATATAAATTGAAGAGATTAAGAAATAGAGGCAAAAGTAGAGAGTTAAAAATGATTAATTTAAAAGTATTAATAAAATGTAAATCCCCTACTTTGAGATAGAACTAAATTTTTATTTAACACCTCGGAGTGTTAATAAATTTTATATGGGTGATAAAAGAATCATTAATTTCAGGGAATTTATTAAATTATGTATAGTGCTAATATAAAACTCTGTTAAGCTCTATTAGTGTGCTTTCTTTCCTGAAACCTATTACTGGCATTGCTTTTCCAAGCTCTTGTTGCAGGTAGTTCGTGAAAGTTCGCAATTCATGCCATCATTTTTGAAAACATCTG
>CM032231.1:17915000-17962500 GCA_019009955.1 Riptortus pedestris
CCCCTCTCCCTCCCTTCCCCTCTCTCCCCTATCTCTCTCTCCCCCCCTCCTCTCCCCCCCTCTCTCTCCTCCCCTCTCCTCCTCTCCCCCCTCCCTCCTCTCCCTCTCTCTCTCTCTCTCTCCTTTCCTCCCTCCATCCCTCCATCTCTCTCTCTCTCTCTCTCTCTCTCTCTCTCTCTCTCTCTCTCTCTCTCTCTCTCTCTCTCTCTCTCTCTCTCTCCCTCTCTCTCTCTCCCTATGTCTCTCTCTCTCCCCCTCTCCCCCTTCCCCCTCTTCCCCTCTCCCCCTCTCCCCCTTTCCCCCTGTCCCCCTGTCCCCTTCTCTCCCTCTCCCCCTCTCCCTCTCTTCCTCTCTTCCTCTCTCCCTCCTCTCCCCTCTCCCCCTCTCTCCCCCTCTCCCCCTCTCCCTCTCTCTCTCTCCCCCCCCTCTCCCCCTCTCCCTCTCTCCCCTCTCCCTCTCCTCTCTCCCCTCTCCTCTCCTCTCTCTCTCCCCTCCTTCCCCCCCCTCTCCCTCCCCTCCCTCCTCTCCTCTCTCTATCTCTCCCTCCCCCCCCTTTCTCTCTCTCCCCCCTCTCTCTCTCTCTACCTCCCTCCCTCCCCCTCTCTCTCTATATCTCTCCCTCCCACCCTCCCTTCCTCACCCCCCTCTCTCTCTATCTCTCTCTATCTCTCTCTCTCCCTCCCTCCCTCCATCCCTCTCTCTCTCTCTCTCACTCTCTCCCTCCTCCCTCCCTCACTCTCTCTCTCCTCCTCTCTCTCCCTCTCCTCCTCTCTCTCTCTATCTCTCTCCCCCTCTCACCCCCTCTCCCTCCCTCCCTCCTCCTCTCTCTCTCTCTCTCTCTCTCTCTCTCTCTCTTTCGTTCATATTTGATGGCATTGTTCTAAGAAGGTCTGACAACAATTTAAGAACATTTTTTAGGTAAACAATTTAATTTCGAAGGGGATTCGAGAAATTCCCTGGATTTTCATTAAAATAGATTAAAAGGGACCATAAGCTGAATAGCAGGTTTCGCACTGACGACATGAAAGGGCACCGCCGGACAGCTGTTCTAGAGGGCAACTGCATTGCTCTCCCATTATTTCCTTTGAGGCTCAAGTCTCCCTGGAAATCTACTTCATTACGAATAATGAAATTCCTCTAATTCAATTGAATGCACACAATGGATCCTTTAGAAATTATTTATAATTTGAATGGTACTTACGGATTATTAATAAAATTAATTCTTAACAATGAACGGTCCTACTGGATTATTTATAAACATTACTTGATGCTCTAAATACGAGAAAATTCCGCCAAGCAGGGGCGTGTTCCACGTATTAGCATTAGTCTCAAATCGTAAAAGATCAATAAGAACGATATTTGGTGTTTTGGCTTCAAATAAAGTGCTTCATATTATAAACGTATATTGTTAATATGACATGAGTAGGTATGGGGAATTACTGACCCCAAAACTAAAAAAGGCAAATATTTCGGTTAATAATGGAGATATTGAAAAAAGCGTACATAACAACATTTATAGAACATTAAATCTGCAATAATATTGGTTTCTACAGAATGTTTCGATCCGCAAAAATAACGGAGATTTAAGAACTTTCGAAATCCCTCCTCTCTAAACCCCTCATCCCACTGGTCGGATTTCAGCCATTAACGAACTTAATCTTTCTTTTTACATAAAACGATTAAATATCAAGTTTGGAAATGATTAAAGCAAAATTGTGACTGCGGTAACAGACAAACCTTATTATATATATATATATATATATATATATATATATATATATATATATATATAATTTTGAATGGACCTCATTTTCGTCATCTACTAGGTAGGATCCATGGAAATTTCAATAAATAATTCGAAAATCGCATTGTGAGTGCACCCTGAAGTGACGAATTTCGAAAATTTGAAATATCTCCTCTATGATACGTTGGACCGAAAAAGTGTATGGAACAAATCATATAGCTCATAAAATGTTGTTATATGCGTTTTAGCAGAGGTCATACTCATGACGCGAGTTTCAAAAAATATCTTCAAATGTCCATCGATCCGACCCAGGAGATGACGAAAATGATGTCCGTTCAAGACTGTATATATACATATACAGTAAACTCTCGATAATCCGCGGGTGGATATTCCGCTTTGCGGCTATTCCGCGCTTTTACACATTAAATAGAAAGATTCTATTCTCTTTAATCAAATTATCCAGGTGTTGCCTCAGAATGCATTAGTCTTTTTTTCTCAGAAACATCTTACCTCATCCTTTCCTTTTTCCATATAATTTTCTAATTAGATCAGAATCTAATTTTCATTTCCAAACTCTTCTCATATCAGTTTAGTTTCTGTCGCATTGCCGTCTAGTAGTTCATTTCGCTCGTGTCTTTGAATCACTGACAGTAGTTATCGTCAAAGTTTATCGTTATTTCATTTAACAATGGCCGATAAAAGGAAAAAAGTGTTTTTATCTAGGAAGCAAATTTGTTTGCAATATGGAATAGGAGAAACAACTGTTCGAGATATTTTTAAGCAAAAAGATAAATTATTGCAATTTGCATCCTCATCAGACAACTCTTCATCGATGAAGAAAAGAAAAACCATGAGAAGGAGCACTTATGAAGAACTAGATGCTGCACTGTTGGAATGGGTAAGTCAGTTGAGAAGTGAGGGAACTCCTGTTTCTGGGCCTATTGTTGCTGAAAAAGCTAAACAGTTTTTTGTAATGCTAGGTTTAGAGGGAACATTTAATGCATCATCAGGGTGGTTGACGAGGTTTAAACAGCGCCACGGGATAAGGGAAATCGGACTTTACGGCGAGAAATTAAGTAACGACCAGCAGGCAGCAGAAAATTTTAAAACAGAGTTTGAACAGCTCCTTCAGTCAGAAGGAATTTGTTACGAACAGCTGTATAACGCTGACGTATCAGGGCTGCTATGGAAATGTTTGCCAACGCGCATTTGATAGCGAGAGGCAAGCTCCAGGCCATAAGTCCAGTAAAGAGCGCATTACTATAATGACATGCAGCAATGCAACAGGCTCTCACAAACTAAAACTGGTAGTTATTGGAAAGTCAAAAAAACCGCGGTCTTTTAAAGGGACAAGGGCCGAAAACCTACCAGTACATTATTTTAATCAGAAGAAAGGCTGGATGGACCAACAAATTTTTAAAGAGTGGTTTCATAAAAAATTCATCCCTCAAGTGAAAGAACATTTAAAATCAAGAAACCTACCCCAAAAAGCCATGCTGCTTATTGACAACGCCCCGTCACACCCATCGAAAAATATTTTACTATCGGACTGTGGAAATTTTTTCGTCAGTTTTCTGCCTCCAAATGTCACTGCTCTTATCCAACCAATGGACCAGGGAGTAATTGCTTTGATGAAAAAAAATATAGAACAGAAAATTTGTGGTTGTATTCCCGCATTTATGACATAAACACTGCTTGGGAGAAGGTTAAGGGTAATGATCTTCAGGGTTTCTGGAAAGATTATACCATTCTCGACAGCATTTATGACATAAACACTGCTTGGGAGTCAGTAAAACAAACTACGTTGGTAAAGTCCTGGAGGAAAATTTTACCAAATGTAGAAAATACTTCAGTAGAGCCTTCAGATAAAGAAGAGGAAGTTTCTGCTAATGATTTAGCAAATTTAGCGAAATCAGTTGCTGGAGGAAGTGATGTCGATGAAAGAAATATTGTTGAGTGGATTAATTGCGATGCCAGTGATCCAGGATTCGAACATCTTACTGATGAACAAATAATAGATAGAGTATCAGGTATTGAATTAGAGGAGAGTGAGGAAGAAGAGAAGGATAACACCAAAAAGAAAGTAAGTCATGACGAAGCCCTAATACACGTTAATGGACTAATTCAATATCTGGAAGAACAAGATGATGCATCACTGTGTGATAAAATGGTGTTGAAAAAACTTCAGAATCAAGTCATGAAGAGATGTTTGGCTTCAAAACAACAAACACTTTTAACGGATTTTTTTTCTCAAAAAGTAAATTGTACATGTATGTGTATTACGTAAATATGTTTAATTTTAATTAATTTCATATTTATTGTTTTTTCATATTATATTTTCATATTTCACATTTTAATATTACTAAATAAACATTTTCCAGTAACATCCCTGTGTTGTATGTCTCCATTTTAGAATTTTTGCGTGTTGTCCGCGGATCGCCTAATCCGTGGGTGTCGCGCCAGTCAATTCCGCGGATTATCAGGAGTTTACTGTATATATATATATATATATATATATATATATATATATATATATATATATATATATATAAATAGACATAAATTATATATATATATATATATATATAGAAAATGTATATATATATATATATATATATATATATATATATATATATATATATATATATATATTTGTCTGTTAACGCTCTAAAGGTCGCAATTTTTGTTTGATCGTTACGAAACTCGATATTTAACCGTTTTATTTAAAAAGACAGATCGAGTTCGTTAATGGCTGAAATCGGAATAGAGGGAGGGGGGTTTTGAGGGTTTTTTTTTTCGAAAATTCAAAATATCCCCGTTATTATGCATCGGATCGAAAATTGTATGGAACCAATCTTATTGAAAATTAAATTTACTATAAACATTGTTATGTATATTTATTCTCTATCTTGAATATTAACCGAGATATTTGCATTTTTATTATGTGAGGGACAGGTGATCTGGTATTGTTCGGATTAGTTCGGCAGTTTCCGTAACTGTTCGGCTCTGGTGGAATCTTGTATTTTGTGAGATTTATGCAAATACGTTCTGTTCATACGCCCCCCTTCTTTAGTTCTTGGACTACTAAAATTTGAGTTATTAAAATATAAATTATTCTGATTCATTATAAATTGCAGTACTAGATATAGTAAATAGTTTACAATAAAGTTATTGTTTTATATTCAGATGTTTATCAGTATTTGTTTTTCTTTCCGGTGAAGAATATGTCTATTTATTTGTTCAGCCCTGAGTGGTTGGCAGACCTATGTGTTTTCAATTCATAAGCCGTTTTTGTTGGGAGTTTATTAAAATTATCTGAAAGATTTGTCATTACCATTTGTATTTACTCACAGTGGTGTTGTGTTACCAGTATGCAGATGTCTCTATTCTAAAACTTCACATGGGAAATCGGCTTAGTTTAGGGAGCCCCTGCGTGACGGACTTTTTTGATTATCTTCATTATTAATAAGTTGTTATATTATAAATCACTTTATTAGATGCTTAAATACCAAGTAATGTTCTCAATGACTTTTTACTTTGTGAGATAAATACAAATCAGTATTTGATCTCTTCCATAATAGATGTTCAACCATTTTTTTCAGCTCTAACGTTCAAGGGGAATTTATTTAAACAATAGGAATTTATTTAATTGACGGACTCACTGAATAAAATCCATAGTCTGTCCATCGATCCTACCTAGGAGATACCGAAAATAAGGTCCGTTCAAAACTGTGTATATATATATATATATATATATATATATATAATGCGCTCTAGCGGTCGCAATTTTTGTTTAATCGTCACGAAACTCGGCTTTTAATCTTCATGTAAAAAGAAAGATCAAGTTCGTTAACGGCTGAAATCGGATCAGTGGGGGGGGTTAAGAGTGGGAAATTTCGAAAATTTGAAATATCTCCGTTATTATACGTCGGGCCGAAAATGTGTATAGTACCAATCTTATTGTAAATAATATTTACTATAAATATTGTTATTATACATTTATTATCTATCTTGAATATTAAGCAAGATATTTGCATTTTTATTATTTTGACGGACGATCTATGTCCGCTTCTATTCGTGTCCGCCGAAAGCTAGTTGGCTGTTTCCGTAACTGTTCGGCACTCGTATGGATTAGGATTAGGATTATGGTTTATTAGGACAATAAACTACGAGGTTATTATGCCCTTCATCTTATTGTACACCGTCATATAATTATTAGTTAGTTTGGCGTAACTCACTCCAAATTTCTGTCGTAATAGTATCATGTTTACATGTATGCTCTAACAAATGTTTAACTGTCCATTGCATCAGTTTACTAGAGTTTTTTTTTATTTTTTTTTATAAAGTCTTTCCCTTTTGCTACTCATTGATTAAATCATCACATATTTGTAATAATTTCTATAATGTTATTTATATGATAAAACACATTAATAGAGAGTGATAAATAGATATATGTAACCAGCACTTCTTTTTTTTTTTTTTTTTTTTTTTTTTTTTTTTTTTTTTTTTTTCCTGTGCCTTACTGTTTATACTTTATATATATATTTTTATATATGTTTATATCTATATATATTTCTAACAGTATTCAATAATTAATATGTAGCCAGACAAATCCACTTTCATATAACATATAAAAACTTACTTCTAACATCTTAAAAGAAAAAAAAATTATACATTACAATATTCAATTTTATTATATAAGTTTTGGACAAGGCTCTAAAAAACTTGTCTAGGGTTGGACACTCTTCGATAATGTGGTGAATGGTAAGTGGCACTTGGCACGACTCCCACTTTGGACAAGGCTCTTTAGTGATCAAATGTACGTGGGTCAAATTAGTGTGTGCGATTCTCAATCTAGTCACTACTACTTCTTCTCGGCGACTTCCCCTCTCTGCAGTCCTCCATGGTTTGGTTACAGCCTTAATGTTCCTCAGCTTGTTTCTTAGAGGCACTTCAGACCACATCGAGTCCAAGTTTTCTCGAACTCTGCGCCTCAGCCAAGACTTCACATCATTGACTTCGCCTTTTCATTCCCAACTACTCCAACGTGGGACGGAGTCTATAAAAATATTACTGTTTTTTTTTCAATGTCTGTAATATGTCCAAATATTTGTTAATTTTGTTCAGAGTGATTCCGTATCTAGGAGGTTTTTTCATGCTGTTTTAGGCAGAAAGTGAATCGTTGCAAATTAGGTTTTTGGTATTGTAGCTATTGATAGCCTGATTTAGTGCTGCAGCAATGACTTGTAATTCAGCACTATCAATGGATGAGTATGGAGGTAATTTATACTTCATGGCAGTGCCTCAGTGAATTATAGCGCAACCGACATTATCTTTGTTTTTGGAGCCATCAGTGTATATCACTTCAAAGTCGGTATATTTTTCCAAAATACTGGTCATATTGAGTTTAACTAGACTACTCTCTATATTCTTTAAACTTAAGTCTACTCTGGGAGGTATATGCATCCATGAGCGTTTATCTTGGCTCAAGTCCGCTTCTTCTATAGTAATTTCATGAATTTCTCTTATGAGCCTTCTTTGTCTGATTCCTAGTGGGGCAGCGCGTCCTTGATTCTCATCGTATAGTATCATACGTGTAGGGTGAAAAAGAGTGTTATATGCAGGGTTGGAGGGCTGTAGTTTTATCTTAGCAATGTATGAATTTATTACTTGTTGTCTTCTAAAAACTAATGGTGGGAAATGAAGCTTCTGCGCAAAGGCTTACTATTGGAGCGGTCTTGAAAGCTCCAGTCACCAGTCTTATTCCTGAATGAAGGATAGTGTCGAGGAGTAAGAGGTGGCTGGTCTTAGCTGAAGGATACACTTGACAACCATAGTCCAGCTTGGATTGGACCAGGCTCATGTATATCATGGTCATTGCTTTGCGGTCTGCACTCCAGGAAGTCTTTGCTAGGCCTTTCATTAAGTTGAGTGTCTTAAGGCATTCTGCTTTAACATACTTAATGTGGGAAACCCAAGTTAATTTTGTATCGGGGACTAAGCCTAAGAACTTGACTTCTTCTTCAAAAACTAGTGCTTGCCCATTAAAGTTCAGCTGTTTCTTTTCACTTGGTGTCCTTTTGTGAGAAAACTGAAGACAATTTTTCTTGTCTGTGGAAAAACGGAGATTGTTGTCTTCCGACCAAGCCTGAAGGTTGTTCAGCAAATGTTGCAATGTTCTTCTCATCCAGTCTTGGCAGGTCATCCACATAAAGAAATGCCTTGACCTGTCTTGGAATTACCTCCACTATAGAATTTATTCCGATTGCAAAAAGCGTACAGCCCAGCACACTTCCGTGGGGAATTCCATTGAGCACCTCTCTGCGACTAGATAAGGAATCTCCTACACGTACCCTAATATATCTTTTAGCCAAAATGCTTTTCTAGAAACTGACTAATGTTCCTCTGAATCCCCACTTGTACAGGGCTTTTAAAATGTTTTTTCGACTGAAAGTGTCGTATGCCTTTTCAAAGTCGAAGAATATGCCTATGGCTTCTTTATTTTCAACAAAGGAATTTTATATCTCTTTTTCCATTTTCACTAGTCGGTCTTCTGTAGATCTCACCTTTCTGAAGCCGCATTGACTTGGAGATAGGAGGTTGAATTTTTCGATCATCCACGTAAGTCGATTCACCATTTTTTCCAACAGCTTCGATAGGCAGCTGGTCAGAGATATTGGCCTATAGCTATTGGGACAATATTTGCTCTTTCCTGGTTTGATGATGGGGATGATTATAGATTCTCTCCAGGCTTGCGGATATGTTGATGATTCCCATATTTGGTTGAATAGGGTAAGTAGTACTGTTTTTGCTGGTTGGGGAAGTTTTTTGATCATTTGGTTATGTACTTCATCTGGTCCAGGAGTAGTTGGTTTTAAATCGTCTATTGCACATTGGAGTTCCCAAATTGTGAAAGGGGCATTGAAATTATATTGTAATTCGCTTTCCGGGTTTCCTACCTCTGTGTGCTCAGCCTCATCAGGATGGATATTGGGATTATATGGCGAAGCAACGTATGAAATGTTTGCAAAATAGGTCACAAAGCATTCTGCAATCGCTTGGGTTCAATGATTACCTCGTTTTGAATATTTAGTATAGAAATGTCTGTAGAGTGTTTCCCAACCACACTGTGAATTTTCTGCCAAACTTGTTTAATTGGTGTACGCACGCTAATAGTCACATTTTATGCTATCCAGGAATTCTTCTTTTTCTGTTTCAATGATTCTGAAGAATCTATTATCCTTCTTAAAATATTTCCTCTGGAGTTGGTTGTATATGGGTCCCAGGACTGATGGCATCCATTCATGTCACCCACGACGATGTAAGGTGGGGGGAGCCTGTCAATTAGCTGCAGCATGGCTGACTCATTTATGGCTTCATTTGGTGGCAGGTAAATGTTACATATTGTAAATTCAAAACTGAGTTTGGCTCTGCAGAGGTGTTGCTATTTGTATTTCCTTTCAGAAAACATTATTCGCAACTGCGATAGCAACTCCTCCGTGTGCCCATTCTCCTTCTACAATCTCTTTATCTTTTCTGTAAATAGTGAAACCTTTTATGTTTTGTGATATGCTGGATATTAATTTTGTTTCTTAAAGATATAGTATGAACGGATTGATTTCTGTAATTTTTTTATTATTGAAAAAGATTTAGCGTTCATTATAATTCCTAATTACAATAATGATGCATTTCTTTAATATGTAATAAATATGTAAAGGTATACAATTACAATCATTGCATATGTCTGTTTTATATTTATTTAAGTATAAATTTGTATTTAAATATAGATGTTGACGTAGAATATAAACAATATGGATATGATTTGTAATAGTAAACTGATGCGTAGTAAAATGAGATGAAGTTTTTGATGATTTATTTCCTAAGTTGCGATATGTATAATTTAGAGCAACTGAATTTGTGTAAGAATAATTTAATAGGGAATTACTGGTTGTTAAACCGTTTGTATTAAATATTTTATTAGTTATTAAATACTTTAGTAGTTTATTTTCATTCTATATCTAGTTTTAATCTGAGTGAAAGAATAAATAAATGTTAGGTTTATTGTGATAGATGTGTTGAAAGGTACAAAAAATACCATCAACGAGTTTAGGTAGTTTCCATTTCTCCGTCACTAAATTTATTTTCATATTTGGAATTTTTATTTTTATGCTTTTTACGGCTTGTCGAGTTGCGCCTAGGCAATGGAGGAACTTCACTCCCCTCACACTTCCTATCACCCGGAAGTATAGGTTCCGAGGATGTGCTAGGGTTAGAAGTGATGGGGAGGGAGAGGGGTGGGAGGGGGTGGTGGAGAGGGGCGGGAAGGGAAGGGAGGAGAGGGGCCGGAGGGGAAGAGCCACTAGGGAGGGGTAGGGATGGCTTTGCGAGGGGTGGGGATAATCCAGTACTAATGCTTACCTTTGGCAAACTGGGCCTTATCTCTACTGTAGAATTACTCTTGTTGCAAATAAACGAGTCAGTTTGGCAGCCTACTTCCATACATTTTTTCGCGTTTATTACATCGTCGGAATAGGACCTGTTAGCAGTGGTAGGTCTGTTTTCTTTATACATCTTCTTTGCAGCGAAATATGTTATCTTTTCTCTGAACTGAATACATTTAATTTCCCTTTCTTCTATAAATTTTGGACACTTTATATCAAGACTGTGGTGGGAGCCCTTATAATTAACACAGTGGGGGAACTATAGTATCACATGGCATATCCCTGTTCTCTGGCTTTGCACAGAATGTGCATAAATGAGCATTTGAGCAGGAGTCTGCAAAATGCCCCAATCTAAAACATTTCCTGCACCTAATTGGGTTAGGGACGTACATTTTTATTCTGAGCTTATGAAAGCCCACTTTAATACTTTCTGGGACAGTTGGGAGGGAAAAGGTAAGAATATATAGATGTGTTTTGTTTTCTATTCCTGCCCTTTTTGATATTATCCTCTTTACTTCTTTAACTTGGTCTTTTTTTAGTTCTTCTAATATTTCCGCTTCTTCTACCTGGTCTAAATCAGGACAAAATATGACCCCATTACTAATTTTAAGTTTTTCATGGCTTTTCACAGTTACTGTAACACTCGGCCCGAAAGCTTTAAGGTTTAGAAGTTTGTCTGATTGTTGTTTTGATTTAGGTTCTACTAATAGTGTGCCATTCCTTAGTTCTTTTATATTATGGGGCTCACCGCAATAATTAGTTATAGTTTTATATATTAAAAAAAGGCGAGGTCGCTTTAAGATCTCCCTCATTATGTCTTTCAATAAGTAGAAATTTGCTACTATTTATGGCTTTATCTACATTTTCATTAATTTGAAATTCCTCTGATCTGTTCCTCTGATCCACGTTCTTTTGGGCCTTTTTCAATTAGGTGATCGAATATCAGGCGGTTTATTCATTTTGAGGTTCCACTATGTGGACCTCCTCCCAGAGTAAATAAAATAGAATAATTAATAGTAATAATACGTATCGTAGTGAAAAAGAAAAAAATAGAACGAAGAAATAAAAATGTAAATAATAAATAAAAATCTTCTAAATAAATTAAAGAAAAAGCTACTTGGTAGGCAAGACACTACTGCTGTCTTGCAGAGAGAGTTATAAATAAAATTAAATAAAATAAATAAGTAAAAGTTAGCCTATTCTACAACTTAGCTTGGCCGGGCAGGTATATGCCCGGTTATAATCCTCAGCTCTAGCTCCGATCCTATCAGGTCGGCAGCTCCTACACGGCTCGCTCTCGTATGGAGATTTCTCTATTGTATAACTTCAAGTGGGAAAACTGCTTAGTTAACGCAGCCCCTGCGTGACGGAATTTTTAAGGGTAAGGTTGGTGTAGGGCAATTATCGAATAGAAATTTTAGTTTTGAAGAGTAAATGAAAATGATTTCCTAATCAATCCCTCCTCACTGCTTGACACAACGTGAATAATTCAAGTTATAATCTTGGATAGCAATTGTTATAATTCAATAATATCTGTCTACATAATAAAATAATAATTTTAGTGAAGGAAGACCTCTAAAGTCTCTTGTAAAGTCCTAGATGTAACGGCCAACGTCTCCAAGGTAGGACTACGCCACCGCATATTAGCTTCAAAGCACCGACACGATTGCTTGCAACAGCTTCTTCATTTCTGCCTGCAATGCTATAACTATTGGCATCAAAGGCAGAGTGAAACTTCTCCAGTACGGTTGTTACACTCAATCATTATATAGTAACAAATAGGCACGTCAATCACTAGTAACTATGTAATTGCTTGAAGTCCTGCAACGCTCTGACTCAAGTGAACAAAGCAAACCATTACCTTTGACTAAAATGAAATAATACTCGACTGAGTTAAACTGGAGTCAAGTTAACTCACTGTTATTTGGTCACTTATGTAAAGGGTAATTTAGCTATTGAGGCTGTACACATCAGGCAAACCTTCAAAAGTTCGTCTGTCGAACCGAGGAAATAATACTTGACTGAGTTAAACTGAAGTCAAGTTAACTCATTACTGTTATTTGGTCACTTATGTAAAGGGTAATTAGCTATTGAGGCTGTACACATCAGCCAAACCTTCGAATGTTCATCGGTCGAACCGAGGAAATAATACTCGACTGAGTTAAACTGGAGTCAAGTTAACTCACTGTTATTTGGTCACTTATGTAAAGGGTAATTTAGCTATTGAGGCTGTACACATCAGGCAAACCTTCAAATGTTCGTCGGTCGAACCGAGGATAGTTAGAAAATTTAGTCCGCTTAACTACATTCACACACACAAACACACACACACACGGTGATTTTTGTCGGACCAGGGAAGCGGAGGGGTATAAAACAAAATCGGGATTGTCTAGATTTATAGGAAATATAATAGAGTTTAACGGTTTTAACTAAGAAGATTTCCCACGTGCGTCACGTATTGGCATTTACCCCATAACGTAAAAGTTCAATGAAAGTAATATTTGGTAATTAGGCTTCAAATAATGTGCTTCATAATATATCAGCTTGTTTCATAATATGATATGATAATTAGTGGGGGTTTACTGAAATATTTTGAAAATCGTGTCATGAGTACGACCTCCTTAGATAGAAAAATAATATAGAACCAATCTCATTGCAAATTAAATGCTATATATATTGTTAAATACATTTATTCTCTATCTTGAATTTTTCACCGAGATATTTGCAATTTTCAGTTGTCAGCCTTCAGCAAACCCTCACTTCTATTCATGTTATTCATGCAATACCCTGTTATATAATAAACCATATTATTCAAAACTTAATTACCAAATATTGTTTTCAAAAGATTTTTATTATACGAGATACAAATATGTTCTGGTGATTCCCCCTTCCCCGTCTTAAGTTCTTGTACTACTAAAATTTGATTGATTGAGATAAAAATTATTCTGATTCATTATAATTTAGAGTACTAGATATAGTAAATACTTTTCAATAAAATTAGTATGTTATAGTCAGATATATTTCATTAATTGTTCTTTGCGGTCTAGATTCTATCTATTCAGCGCTGCGTTGTTGGCTGCCCTGTTCGTTTAAAATTCATACGCTTTCCGTTGCAGTATTATTCCCTTGTAAATTGAATGATTCTTCTTTTTATTTATTCGCCTAACATTCAGGGTGGTGTTCGCAATATGTAGATTTATCTGTTGTAATCCTTCCCCTAGGAAATCTGCTTAGTTTACGTGACGGACCTTTTTCATTGTGCAAAGTAAAAGTAGTGTTGTAATAGGGAACATTTTCGGTTTCAGATATCAACGGAATTATCCATTTGGACCCTACTTTGACACATTTTGAGTGATTTCTGTACGTGTGTACACAAAATTAAAAAAAAAAAAAAAAAAAAAAAAACTTACTACTTAGAAAGTTGTTCATATTTAAGATTGTTGTTTCTCCTCCCCATTTTATTAAAAAATCGACTAAATGAAAGGGAGGGGGTAGGGGAGAAAATAAAAATTATTATAAATTTCTTCTTCCCTAATCTTATAAATAAAAATGAATGTTTGTATGTATGTCCTTTATAGAATCGTAAACGGCTTAACCGAATTTTATGAAACTTGGTATGTATATTACTACTAAAACAGGTTAGGTTTCTGGCTATATTAATATTCTCTGAGACGAACAGGAGTGGGGGTTATAAGGGAGGTCTGAAATTAAAAATAGCGATATTTCGTCTCCTATTGGTTTTTCGGCAAATATGCACATAACAAAAGTTGTTTATTTTGTTATTTAGAGTACTTCTGTAATATACTCTTTTGCCGTCTACCGAAGTATAAATGAGTTATACGCTAAAAACAATAGTGGGAGTCAACTATTTTATATGGCACAAAAGACTCGACCGAGTTATACGAAACTCCGTATGTGATTTGTTATTAACACCTCCCTGATTATAAGCTATATTAACATTTGAAGGTACGAACAAGAATGAGGTTTGAAAGGGAGGTCTGAAATTAAAAATAGCGATATTTCATCTCCTATTGTTTTTTTTTTTTGCTATTATGCACATAACAAAAGTTGTTTATTTTGTTATTCAAAGTAACTTTTGATATATAGACTTTTTCCATATAACGAAATATAAATGAGTTATACACGAAAAACTATAGAAGGGGTCAATGTTATGGGACTGGAAAGACTAAATCGAAGTCAACGATACTCACGTATGTTTGACTATAAGCTATATTAACATTTTTAGGAATGAACAGGCGTGGGGGTTGTTAGGGAGCCATGAAATGAAAAATTGTCATATTTTGTTTCCTATTGTTTTACGTGCACATGGTGAAATATGTTTAATTTGATATTTAGAGTAACTTGTATTATATAAATCTTTATCATAATTTAGTATTTTAGTTGGTGGCGTAGCAACGCTCGCAGAGTACAACTAGTAGACATATAAAAGTTAATTTATAACTATATTCTTTAAATTATCTTCCATAGCAATTTTGATCCGACGCATTGGAACGGAGATAAAGTTGTAAATAATTTAAGAGTTATGTGTTTAAAAAAATGTCTTCTGCTCACGTGCTGTTCTTTCTTGAGTGTCTTGGCAACGCTAGGTGGCAGCATCTGATAAAGTAGAGAATCGCTTCTTTCCTTTTCCAGTCTCAGTTCGTTAGCTTTCTCAGCCAGATTAGCAGCGTACATCTGAAAATTATTTTTTGACATTAAGTATTTATGATAATGACTAGTCTCACCGTATTTTGGTTGATCTTGTGGGCTATAGTTATAGGAAAAACAACTAATATTTATAAATAAAAAGTCCGTGAGGCACGGGCTGCGTGAACTAAGCAGATTTCCCATGTGAAGTTTTACAATAGAGAAATCTGCATACTGGTAACACAACACCACGGTGATTAAATACAAACGGTAATGAGAAATCTTTCAGTTAATTAAAATAAATCCCCAACTGAAACGGCTTCTGAATTGTAAGAATAATTTATATTTTAATAACTCAAATTTTAGTAGTCCAAGAACTAAAGAAGGGGGGGGGATGAACAGAACGTATTTGCATTAATCTCACAAAGTAACGAAGGTAAGGTAAGGTTAGAAACAACAGGTAAGGTTAGAAGAAGCTTCCACCTGAGCCGATCAGTTACGGAAACGTCCGACCTAATCTGAACTATACCCGACCACAGACTTCATAAAAATGCAAAAATCTCGGTTAATATTCAAGATAGAGAATAAATGTACATATTTATAGTAAATTTAATTTTCAATAAGATTGGTTCTATACAATTTTTCGATCTGATGCATAATAACGGAGATATTTTGAATTTTCGAAAATCCCCCTCTAAATCCCCCTCCTCCCTCTATTTCGATTTCAGCCATTAACGAACTTGATCTGTCTTTTTAAATAAAACGGTTAAATATCGAGTTTCGTAACGATCAAACAAAAATTGCGAACGTTAGAGCGTTAACAGACAAATATATATATATATATATATTTTATATTTTCCTTTGCACATTACCCATGCACAAAGGGCGTTTATTTGCTACATGTACCATACTATTACAGTATATAACATGTATGTTCATAATACATCGTGTTTTGTGTACAAGAAATGATATTCATAAATTTGTTCTTGAGATTAAAAAAAAAAAAAAATAATAAGAAAAGAAAAGGAAACAAAAGAAAAAAAAAACAAAAAATGAAAACGAAAAAAAATAATATACATAATAAAAGAACAAACAATAAAATTGATGAAAAATTAGTACGCATAATAAGAAAAATCGAAACAATCCAATAACATGTTAATTTAACTTCATTCAGTAAGTTATGCCACTCATTCTAATGCATTATTCTTGATGTGGGCGTTAAAAAGAAAAAAAGGATGGAAGGAAGACTTAATATATTATTTTTTAAGTACGGTGTTTAAAATTGCACTTGAACCCTTCTCTTTGGTTTATCATTCCTCTGAGATTCCAAGAAGTGCATATAATAAATTTCTTTAGTACAAAGCAAGTATTACTGAATTAATATATGTATATATTAAAAAAATATTGTAATAAAACCGCCATAACTCTATATTTAATTTGAGAGAAACGGCACTGAAGGTTGAGAGAAAGGAGAAGGACGAAGGACAAGGTCTGAAGGGAAATAAGGAAATCTGAACAAACACGCCGAAGACGCATGCACTGGATAATTCGGGCATGTAATAGCACCTGAGAAGAATAAAACTTGTTTCGCTAGGGGAAACGGATTCCCAAAGAACGGGAGATGGTCTCTGCGAGTCAATAGAAAACAAGATGCTCGGAACACTGAGATAACAATGATAAGTTGGCCTCTCACAATAAACGTCCGTGGTAGCATGAATCGGCCGGCTTAAAGGGGGCATTGGTTTCTCAATTAAAGCATTAAATGCCAAGTAAAACGAAGGAAGCATGAGGGGGAAGTGGGTGATGTAATGGATTCTTCCTAACTCTCTGAAATATGGAGATAAAATGTTCTTTACTGGTCTTTTCTTACTTGGATTAGTGGATTAGTAATAATGATATAGTAAATAAATAACAGAGATATCCTCGCAGCCTTATCAAATAGCTGGAACTAGTCACTAGGCATCTCCATGCGAGGTTTGACCTGTCCAGGTCTGAGAGCAGCTGAGAGCAAGTAACTGCATTAAGCACCAACCCGTGTTGTTAGTGGGAATATTGGCACGTGAATTCCAGCTGCATACGGAAGGAGATGAGTAAAAGAAGGTCTGACAAAATGGTTGTAGTATCCTCTAGTCTACAGGGGCTGTCATAACATCCTCGCCATAACAAAGCACCCTTAGTGCACAAAACTATTATTATTATTAAGCATACAGAATTATAAAAAAATAAACATTAGCTATTACTCCAATATCCCTTATCACCATTATCCTTTTATCAGATTTCACTTAAGGGAAATCTGCTATTGAGGTTGTACTCATGACGGAATTTTCGAACTTTTTCTTAAAATGTCCATCGATCCTACCTAGTAGATAATGAAAATGAGGTCCGTTCAAAACTATATATATATATATACATATATATATATATATATATATATATATATATATATATATATATATATATATATATATATTTGTCTGTTACCGATCTAGCAGTCGCAATTTTTGTTTGATTGTTACCAAACTCGATATTTAGTCGTTTTATGTAAAAAGAAAGATCGAGTTCGTTAATGGCTGAAATCGGACCAGTGGGAGGGGGGGGGGGTTTAGAGGGGAGGATTTTCGAAAACTCGAAATATCTCCGTCTGATCGAAAAATTGTACAGAATCAATCTTATTGCAAATTAAGTTTAATTATTCATTTATTCTCTATCTTGAATATTAACCGAGATATTTGTATTTTTATTAAATCTGGGAGACTAACGGACGAGTGACTTTCCCGCCAAAAGCTAGTTCGGTCGTTTCCTTAACTGCTCGGCTTTTGTGAAATTTCTGTATTGTAAAACATCACGTGGGAAATCTGCTTAGCTAACGCAGCCCCTGCGTGACGGACTTCTTAGATAACTAGCTATTGAGGCTGTAATCAAGATTTTTGATAAATGTCTTTAATTGTCCACCGATCCTACAAAGTTAGGCCCGTTCAAAATTATATACATATATACTTTTCTATTAAGGCTTTAGGAATCGTAAGTTTTGTTTTAACGTTAGGTTACACGATATATTAGCGTTTAATATATATATATATATATATATATATATATATATAAAATTGTAACCTCTGTCTTTACATTGACTTTTTTCTCGAAATTTCACGATAACTTTTCTTTTCACATGTCATAGACACTATAACTGCATTTTGTGTCTTTCGTGTCTGTGTGTTTGTTTGTTTATTTGTTTCTTTGATTGTTACCTTTTCACGCATAAACGGCTGAACCGAATGTTATGAAACTTGGTGTGTATATTACTACTAGCCCAACTTAGACTTTAGGCTATATTAATATTCTCTAAGACAAACAGGAGTGGGGGTTATAAGGAAGGCCTTAAATTAAACATAGTGATATTTCGTTTCCTATTGCTTTTTCAGTAAATATGCTTATAACAAAAGTTGTTTATTTTGTAATTTAGAGTAACTTTTGTTATATGCACTTTTGCCGAATACGGAAGTATAAATGAGCTATACGTTAAAAACTATAGCGGGAGTCCATAATTTTATTTGGCACAAAAAACTCAACCGAACTAAACCAAACTCGGTATGTGAATTAGTACTAACGCCTTCCTTATAATAAGCTATACTAACATTTCTAGGGACGGTATGCATAATTTAAATCTATGCATAATGCACAGGAAACGGGAAATATGACAATATGGAGGACAGTAAAGTCTTACATAAAAAACTAATTTTATTATTAACAAGTCAACAGAAACAACGGGTATTTACCATTGGGGAAGGGTAAATGTTAAAATATTGTGCAATGTAAAGCCTTACCAAAAGAATACCATCACCATCCAGCCTCAAATGAATTCCCGGGCGAAGCCGGGTATCTGAGCTAGTATATATATATATATATATATATATATATATATATATATATATATATATATATATATATATATATATAAAATTGTAACCTCTGTCTGTACATTGATTTTTTTCGCGAAATTTCAAGACTTTCGTTTGAACATAACAAAAGTTGTTTATTTTGTTATTTGGAGTAACTTTTGTTATATACACTTTTTTCTTATACCGAATTATAAACGAGATATACGCTAAAACCTATAGCAGAAGTGAACAATTTTATTTGGGACAAAAGACCCAACCGAAATAAATAAAACTCGGTACGTGACGCTTTCATTATTACAAGCCATACCAACATTTCTAGGGACGGGCAGGAGTGGGGGTTGTAAGGGAGATCTGAATTTAAAAATACCGGTATTTCGTTTTTCGGCAAATATGAACATAATAAAAGTTGTTTATTTTGTTATTTAGAGTAATTTTTGTCTTTTAACAAAGTATAAACGAGATATACACTATAAACTAAAGCGGGAGTCAACTATTTCAGTGGGCGCTAACGATTAAACCGAACTTAAAAAAACTCGGTATGTCAAATAGCATGAATTCTTCCATGATTATAAGCTATATTAAAATTTTTAGGTTAGAACGGGAGTGGGGTTATAAGGGAGGCCTGAAATAAAAATTCGCGATATTTCATTGTCTATTTGTTTTTCGACAAACATGCATATAACAAAAGTTGTTTACTTTGTCATGTAGATTAACTTTTGTTTTAATATATTTATCCAGGAACAATGTGTGGAGCAAGTAATTTGCGTAGAAATATTGATATGCTCAACAATTCATTCTAATTTGAACTATGAGGCACCTCACCTGGAAAAATTAATTTAAATCTAGGTTAATATTTTGCCCTTAATAACTGAAATCTATGGATAATGCACAGGAGACGGGAAATATGACAATTTGGAGGACAGTGAAGACTTACATAAAAAAATAATTTTATTATTAACAAATGCCAACAACGGGTATTAACCCTAAACACTGCGACGGGTAAATGTCAAAATATTGCGCAAAGTAAAGCCTTGCCAAAAAAATACCACCACCATTCAGCCTCAAATCAATTCCCGGGTGAAGTAAGGAGGGGTGGGGGACTAAATTTGAAATTACTCAGTTCATTTGCAACGTTTTCAGCAAAACGTCAACGTTTATTAATAACATTTAATCATTTATTACGTTAATACATTGGTAATTGTGGATGATAGGCCGAGTTTTCATTCATGCATCTATTGATTTTCCTTCGCCTACTGCAATATACATCTATTACATAACATTATTATATATAATTTGAATATAGTTGGTATGAATGCTTACATGAATAGTAGCAACAGCGTTCTTCAGCAAGAGCAGAATGATGGGAGATACGCAAAGCACAATAACCAGAATACTGATCCCGAGAGCCTCTTGCCTGCTTGCCTCACGAACATCTTCATTGACGTAATCCCTGAAAACCAAAAAAAGATGCATATATTAAAAAAATGATACACACAAAACAGATAATTAAATTTTTCATCCTACATACATTAGATAATTAAATATAAAACATCAGTGAAAATGTGTATGTGTGCGCGCAAGTGTTTGTGGAAAATCCTTCTTGGCAAATTTCCCTTAAGGGCAAAATTTCCTCAAATGTTATACATAAAGTCTGTCACGCAGGGGCTGCGTAAACTAAGCAGATTTCCCACGTCAAGATTTACAATAGAGAAATTTCACGAGAGCCGAAGAGTTAAGGAAACGGCCGACCGAGCTTTTGGCGGGAAACTCACTCTCATCCGATATCCGCCCAGATTTAATAAAAATGTAAATATCTCGGTTAAAGTTCAAGATAGAGAATAAATGTATAGTACATTTAATTTGCAATGAGATTGATTCTATACAATGTTTCGATTCGACGTGTAGTAACGGACATATTTCGAATTTTCGAAAATCCTCCCCTCGAACCCCCCCCCCTCCCACTGGTCTGATTTCAGCCGTTAACGAACTTGATCTGTCTTTTTGCATAAAACGTTTAAATATCGAGTTTGGTAACGATCAAACAAAACTTGCGACCGATAGAGCGGTAATAGACAAATATATAGACAAATATATATATATATATATATATATATATATATATATACAGTTTTGGACGGACCTCATTTTTGTCATCTACTAGGTAGGCGTCATGAGTACGACCTCAATAGCTGATTTCCCTTAGGGGAAATCTGCTAATAAGCTGTTATATTATGAATCATTTTATTCGAATTGTTCTCATCGAACTTTCACGTTTTCAAATAAATGCAAATACGTGACGCACGTGGGAAATGTGCTCAGTTTACGCAGCCTTTGCGTGACAGACTTTAGTTTTACTTTACAAACAATTAGTTCTTACCTAATTTCTTTTCTGACAGTTTGTTGAAGTTTCCTCAGCTCATCGAGGTACCGTGCCATCAGGTCGAAGTAGTCGTAAGCCTCTTGAATTCTTGGTGGCTGTGGCTCGTTTTTCAGAATTTTGTTTTGGCTAAAAAAAAAATAAATGAGGAAAATTAAAAGAAGAAAGGAAAAGTTATTCTTTTTCTACTTAAGACAATTTACTAGTTGTTCTCCAACTTAGCATGTGTCAAGGCCAGTGAAACTCGGTTTTTTATAATATTTTATGGTCGAAGGGTACTTGCAAAGCAAAAGAAAATACTTTTTTAGGCGTGTTCTTTCATATTTGTAAGGGCATTTGTGAAATTTTAAATTTTTGAGGATTTACTTAATTTATATTTTACATTATTGTTTATTTTTTATTGTATTATATTTTATTGTTTACTGACCTTCCCAACGATTTATAGAAAAATGAATTTTTAAATAAGATACTTATAAACACTGACAATATCAACTTGCTAACTGATTGCGGATCATCTACTGATTCAGTTACTTCACTACGCTTGTTAAAAATCATGAAACTCTTTAATAAAATTGGAATTGTTAGGCTTGGTATGGGATTAGATTATTTGGCTATCCCCAATAACACGCCTAATTATGAACTATATCTAGAGACAGAGCATGTACCATTATTCCACCAAACCAACCAAATAAGAGACCTAATAGCAGAACTAAATCATGTTAACATATATTTTTCAAGTGTTAAAGCACACTCTGATAATTTTGGGAATTTATTTAGAGATGGAGCTGCTAAGCCTGCTTCAAAAGATTCCCAATTACCAGAATGTTACACAATAACCTCCAAATCCCATGTAAAAATATGTGTTAAAGTGCAGCATCTAAGATGGACTATAACTAATAAAGGAGAACATTCAAAAACTTTTCATTCCAAACGTCAACTTATATTTCAACAGCAAATACATACAGACAGACTTATACATCACACAATTAGTAGCAGGACACATGGTTCACTAAATTTTTATTACCACTCATTCAACATAAAAGACAACAATAACTTGCCCTTGTGATAACAGAACTCCACAAACATGTTAACACTCAATATACGGTTGCAGACTATCGAACGACAAAAAGTCCGTCACGCAGGGGCTGCGTAAACTAAGCAGATTTCCCCCGTGAAGTTTAACAATAGAGAAATCTGCACACTGGTAACACAATACCACCGTGATTAGATAATGAGAAATTTTTCAGTTAATTAAAATAAATTCCCAACTGAAACGGCTTCTGAATTGTAAGAATAATTTATATTTTAATAACTCAAATTTTACTAGTCCAAGAACTAAAGAAGGGGGGGGGCGGATGAACAGAACGTATTTGCATAAATCTCACAAAGTAACGAAGGTAAGGTAAGGTTAGAAACGCCAGGTTAGAAGAAGCTTCCGCCTGAGCCGAGAAATGAAGATGGCCGACGTAATCGAAACTATACCCAACCACAGACTTCATAAAAATGCAAATATTTCGGTTAATATTCAAGATAGGGAATAAATGTATATAACAATATTTATAGTAAATTTATACTATTTTTCAATCCGATGCATAATAACGGAGTTATTTTGAATTTTCGAAAATCCCCCTCTAAACCCCTCTCCCTATGGTCCGATTTCAGCCATTAACGAACTTGATCTGTCTTTTTACATAAAACGGTTAAATATCGAGTTTCGTACCGATCAAACAAAAATTGCGACCGCTAGACCGTTAACAGACAAATATATATATATAGATATCTTTATATAATTTTGAACGGATCTCATTTTCATCATCTCCTGGGTAGGATCGATGGACATTTGAAGAAAATTTTCGAAAATCGCGTCATGAGTACGACCTCAATAGCTGATTTCCCTTGAGGGAAATCTGCTAAAACTAAAACAGGGCATTGAACGACAAAAAAGCAAATTTTCAATTGAAGATGATAAGGTATTTTTAAAATGTAATAATGCGTTTAAAATATTTACAGAACATGCTCTTGATACTTATTACAGCTGATAAAACAAATATACTTATTGTATTTACGAATAACCAATAATTCTTGTTTTAAGGTCAATAATTTAATCTTTAAACTTTTTTTTTTAATTTAACGTTATTGTTGTTAATTGTTTATATATTACTTTTACTCTTGAAATAATTTATTTATAATTTATCTGTATACACTACAAATGCATGTGGTGAGCTAACTTGTATGGCATGCAGATAAATAGACGGCCTTCTTATGGGGCTACAATAGGGAGGAATCAAATACACACACACACACACACACACACACACACACACACACACACACACACATATATATTTATTTATATACACATATATACAGTACTCCTGATGTAAACAGAGGTACAACAATGATGTACAATAGTTTTTAAGTATCTTTAGTCTTGCCCTGAAGAAGAGAAAATAAATATTCTCTAAATATTGGAATGAACTAATATTTTTTCACCAACCAAGACTCCAAAAATCAACAACACCATATATACATTTATTTATTTATTATGTGGAGCTCCGCAACTATGACGACTTGCTCTTCTTAAACGTGGGGGAAAAACAAAACAAAAACAAGTAAACAAAATAACAAAACATGGAACACGAAATAACATCCGAACATAGAATAATAACAAAACATGGAACACAAAATAATATAAAGAACAAAACTAAAGGAACAGAACACAAAAGAAACAAGAAACACGATCATAACATAGAACTAAAAAACAGGTGGGAAATAAATAGGTAAAAAGTAAACTTGGTGACTTTGAAACAGAAACTATTCATAAAAAAAAAAATATACATATACATATATATAACTTACTTCAAGGTGATCTTGTCGTACGATTCCATTTGCGCAATGAGACTGTCGTAGAGTATCCTGAGGTATGGCCAGTAGTTGAAGGCTCCTTGGAGAAGGTCCTTCCCGATGACAGTGTCCTTGACGAAATTTATGTAGTTCTCGCGCATCAGATGTCCTTTCCCGAAGTAATTAATGCCGTGAACCATTGATATTCCCATATGCTCTATAGCTCTTAGCAGATTTTTGAAAGCTATGAGGTATCTGTAAGTAGAACAACGTTATGAGAATGGAATTATTATCATTGTAAAAGATAATAGATGAATATGAACTTTACACTTTAAAAGGAAACCTTCATATAAAAGACTTCGAAACCATGACTATATCGACATTTCTTCTGAATCTGTATTTGTAATTAAAATATTGAGCGTATTATACTCAGATATAAGTTACGTGCGTAGGATTTCGTTTATTTTTCGACATTTAAATTTGAGAGTATTATATTAAGTGTGGTTTGACATTTTAATTTTTTTGTACGGTGTCTTTTGATATTTTAGGTATCGTATTTCAGTGAATATTAAGTTTATTATATTCACATATAAGCTGCGTACATCAAACAATGCCACGTCTACGTCGACGAAGAGGAAATACTGGTCGACGGACTCGGAATTCACAATTAGTCCAGAATCATCGGATAAATAGATCGGCAGAAGATCAATTGATGGATAATGAAAATTTAAGAAACCAGGCTGAAATCACACGTGCTAATAAAGAATAATGAAATTATTATACTATTTGTTTTTCATTTCATACTTTGTTTAATATCGTAATCGCTTGAAATATCACGCAGGACAACGCCTGTCGGGTCCGCTAGTGTGTGTATATATATATATATATATATATATATATATATATATATATATATATCTTAGGAGCAGTATGTATCTTAGCTAGGGTTGTAAGAGAAGCCTGAACTATAAATTCGCAGTATATTACATTTTCTGTTCGGCTTTCAGTCACTGTTAGTCTTTGGACCGTATCAAGGGAAATCAGCTATTGAGGTCGTATTCATAAATTTGATTTGAGAAAAAATAAATGTCCAACGGTCCTACCTATTTCGTCATCTAGGAAAATGAGGTCCGTCCAAAATTATATATATATATATATATATATATATATATATATATATATATATATATATATATATATTTGTCTGCTAACGCTCTAGCGGTCGCAATTTTTGTTTGATCGTTACCAAACTCGAT
Organism: Riptortus pedestris; assembly: GCA_019009955.1. Lineage (NCBI taxonomy): Eukaryota > Metazoa > Arthropoda > Insecta > Hemiptera > Alydidae > Riptortus > Riptortus pedestris. Next base: position 17,940,206 of record CM032231.1, read on the forward strand.
ATTTAAACGTTTTATGTAAAAAGACAGATCAAGTTCGTTAACGGCTGAAATCGGACCAGTGGGAAGGAGGGTTTAGAGAGGGCGATTTTCGAAAATTCGAAATATCTCCGTTTCTATACGTCAGATCAAAAAATTGTATAGAACCAATCTTATTGTAAATTAAATTTACTATAAATATTTATAGTAATTATTGATAATAATTATACATTTATTCTCTATCTTGAATATTAATCGAGATATTTGCATTTTTATTTAATTTGGGCCAATAGCGGACGACTGTTTCCCGCCAAAAGCTAGTTCGGCCCGTTGCCGTACTAACTGTTCGGCTCTCGTATGGAGATTTCTCTATAGTATAACTTCACGTGAGAAATCTGCTTAGTTTACGCAGCCTCTGCGTGACTGACTTTTTTTATGCTGCCTCTGGGTAATTGGCTTTTATGTATGTTCTGTTTTCCTAGTTATTAATATCATATAGTAGTATCAAAGATTTTCTCTACAAGTGGATAACGGAGTGCAGGCTGTTTACAAGTGGCCACTTTATTAGACTACAAATTGCATTATAGGCCCGTGAGCCCCCTCTAAAGCCAATAATAACATATCCAATAAGCCACATTCGATGCACTTGAGTACCTACTTCAGATGAACCACTCCACCTGCACTATTAGCAGGCAGTGATGGACAGGGAGGGTGAGCTACAGTCAAAGTTACAATTTCAGCCACCCCTAATTTCGTTCTTAGCAGGTTTCCTATTACAAAATAACCTAACACCACCTACGTCGCATGAAATGACCTAGGCCCGGGACCAAAATAACTCAATAACTAGCTATTGAGGTCGTCCTCATGACGCGATTTTCGAAATTTTTCTTCAAATGTCCATCGATCCAACCTAGGAGATGACGAAAATGAGGTCCGTATATATATATATCTGTTACCTATATTTCGATATTTAGTCGTTTTATGTAAAACGAAAGGTCAAGTTCGTTAACGGTTGAAATCGGACCAGTGGGAGGGGGGGGGTTAGAGGGGGGAATTTTGAAAATTTCTCCGTTACTATACGTCTGATCGAAAAAATGTATAGAATCAATCTTATAGCAAATTAACTGTACTATAAATATTGTTATATACATTTATTCTCTATCTTGAATATTAACCGACATATTTGCATTTTTCAGTTGTCAGTCGTCAGCAAACTCCCACTTCTACTCATGTTACATAAACAATACTCTGTTATGTAATAAACCACATAATTCGAAGCTTAAATACCAAATATTGTTTTCAAGAGACCTTTATTATATGAGATAAATGCAAATATGTTCTGGTGACCCCCGCCCTTCTTAAGATCTTGGACTGCTTAAATTTCATTGATTGAGATAAAAATTATCCTGATTCATTATAAATTGCAATACTAGGTTAATAGTTTTCAATCAAATTAATACGTTATATTGAGATATATTACAGTAATTGTTTTTCTTTCCGGTAAGCAGTTGGCAGAACTGTTTGTTTACTTTTCAGACACCGTCTGGAGGTTTCTTATTCCAATTCAAATTATAATAAAATAAGGGAAAGAGAAAACTAAATAAAAAAAAATATAAAAAATAAATAAATAAAATTAGGAAAAGAGAAAACCAAATAAAAAAAAGAACAAATAAAGAAAAGAAAAATAGTACAGGAAAACCCCCCAAAAAAGAAGAATAAATAAATAAAGAATTAATAAAATTCAAGTGTATTCACCCTGCTAATGTAGGAAAGTAAGTGTAATATTCTTCGTAGGGCTTGAGATATAATCATATCGTTTCCGCAAAGCATCCTTGGTACGTCAGTTTCCATCTATGGTTAATCCTCCCCCCCCCCTTCAATATTCTATCAGTAGTTTTTCCAAATAAGCGATGAATATTATTTATAGAGTAGTAGATAAATGATCTTGCCTTTTATAACTCTTACTTTCCCCGCTAATTCTTCAGATTGAACTATGTACAGCTCAGCATTGATGTAGAAGCTCCAAACAACGCATGCAAATTTTCTACTTATTTCCCGTTGATACGGTTTCTTAAAGAATAAATTGTGGAAAATGATATCAAACGCTTTCCTAAAATACACAATCCGATAAATTGCCAGTCAACTCCATCCAGACAGACATACGGTTATTAACTATTTTTGTGTATATTTTCGAAAGACGATTTGTAAGCGCGATCCAATTAGTAATATTAAAAACGCGCTTTACAAGTAATATTAAATTCAAATTAAAAAAAAAATATTTTATGAAAATAAATAAAACTATGATGAGCAATAATTTATACAAGGATTCTATTATTATTAGAATTATAAATTATTATAATAATTCGCACAAGTATTATGTAAACCTCAGAAGAGTCTGGCTAGAGCCACTGTAGTAGTAAGATCGGCTCCGTACTTAGAGTTAATTCAAAGTGGCACAACTAGTCCTAGAGAGCTGTTTTTTTTTGCATTATACTACCAACTGTGTTAGTGATTCGCTGACGTTATTTTGCCCGTTAGAACTATTTAAAGGAACAAGAGAAGAATAGAGTGAACTGTAGGCGAGGCATAGCTGTGAAGTCTACAGGATTGAGCCAGGGTATCCCCTCCCTACTCCACTACTCTCGCTAATCGGCGAGTTGTTTATACTCTCTTATCACAACTGTCAAGCACTCACTCATTGAGCGCGCCTAAATAAAAACATATAAAAATAGGTTTAAAATTACTGGGGCCTAATTATTTTGGATTCCCATTGCTCTTGAGACGCTGTACTCAATAATCCAAATTAGAAAAATGCCCGTCTCAAACGAAGAGCTGCTTGAAGCAATCAGTAAGAATAGTGAAGAGACTAAAAGCTCATTAGGTAAAATTACTACATACTAATTTTAGTTACACTGGTTGGTAGTTAGTATTCAAATCAATAGTAAACATTCCTCTATTATATTAGCGGATATTGTTCTATTTTAATTACTAGTGTGACGGGTAATCTACAGGTTACCAGGCTTTTCTACCCAGAATGGGAGTATGAATTTGATTTAATGGGTTCGTCACTAAATAAATTCCTCTTGCCCAGACGGGAGTCGTACCCTGCACTTTAGGTTTACCAAGCGAGATTAAGGCCAACTTAGCTTAGTGGATGCAGTATTAAAAATATTTGTATTCTTAAATCAGAAGCGTGGAATCATAAGCAATGCCAGTGAGACTAGTTAATGTGTTAATCAATTAATATGTTTATGTTTATTATTATTTACGTCCACTTTATGCTACTAAGGGTGATCGGGACGAGTTATCTACAGGTTACCACCCTTTTCTGGTCAGAGTGGGCACAAGGAGTTAATTTAATGAGTCCGTCACTAAATAAATTTCTACTGCCCAGGGAGGGAATCGAAGCCGCCACTCTAGGTCTAACACGCGAGATTAAGGTCAACGCCTTAACTCGCACGACCAACCTGAGCCTCCTCAATCAATTGATATATTAAAGTTAAAAACATATATATTAAACAACTTACCGCCAAACGCCACTGTTATCTGTTTCTTTTATCTGGTCAGTAAGATGTAACAATAGTGCAGAGTTGACAGAATTGTACCACTGAAGTACTTCACTGATTGTTGACTCCTCTACTATATTCTCCCTAAAAAAACATAAAAAACAATTACATGTAATTATGATAATATTAGCTTATAATTATATTTTAGGTAAGGTAACGCGTCAAACGACTACATTGAACCTTCCACTAGCAGTGTCAATCTGCGAATTTCAGCTGATTAATTTTGAGGTTGCTCAAGTCAGCTGATTTATTAGATCGATACGAGATGTATCAAAAAAAAGGACGTCATGCGAGGGCTGCGCTAACTCAACAGATTTCCCACATGCGTCACGTACTTGGATTTATCTCAAAACTTAAAAGTTCAATGAACACAATAATTGATATTAGGCTTCAAATAATATGCTTCGCAATATAACAGCTTATTGTTAATATGACTAAAAAATGCAAATATATCGGTTAATAATCAAGATAATGAAAACACGTACATAACAAAATTTATAGAACATTACATTTATAATAAGATTCCTTTTAGACAATTTCCGGATCCGATTTATAATAACGGAGATATTTCGAATTTCCACCCATCTAAACCCCCTCCTCCCACTGTTCCGTTTTCAACCATTAACGAACTTGATCTTTCTTTTTACATAAAACGATGAAACATCGAGTTTTGTAACGATCTGACAAAAATTGCGACCGCCAGGGCGCAAATATATATATATATATATATATATATATATATATATATATATATATGTGTGTGTGTGTGTGTGTGTGTGTGTGTGTGTGTGTGTTTGTGTGTTGTATTTTTTTGGAGGTTTGGTCAATGTTGGTGGAAAAAACCGTTAGTTTATGCCGATATTTCGAGAATTTTATTTTCTCTTCTTCAGGGCTGTGAAAATACAGGTGCTACTTTATAATATTTCACATTGTTGTTAAATTGGAGTGTAACAGGAGGTGTTTAAGCTATTTATACTTAGCAAGACTAAAGATACTTAAAAATTACTATACATATTGCACTAGAGTTACTGGTTACAGTAACCTTCCCTGGTCTGTTTACATTGAGCAGGGCCACAGCCTTATGTTTTTTGAATATCTACAGTATATTGTCTTATGTTAGTTGAACTATATTATAATTATAATTCTAGCTATTATGTTATGTTGGAACTATTGTTATATTTTATTAAAATGATGAAGAAAATGAAATTCGTTCATATATATATATATATATATATATATATATATATATATATATATATAAAATTGTGCAGATGTTTTCGACCAGGTTGTATTTATATATGGTATGTTATTCTTTTCGGAGTTTTGGTCAATGTTGGTGAAATAAATCTTAGTTTAACAAACAAATACATATAATATAGTTTAACAAACAATACACCATACTATAAATATAAAAAACATACAAAAGGCTGTGACCCTGCTATGTAAACAAAACAAGGAAGGTTACTATAACCCTAGTCATAGTGCAATAAGAATGTATAATAGTTTATAGATATATTTAGTCTTGGTAAGCAATAATAAGAAATAAAATACACCCTTTTACAATAATGTATAATAACAATGTGCAATATTATAAAGTAGTACATGTAATTTTACAGCCCTGAAGAAGAGAAAATAAAGATTCTCGAAATATCGGCATAAACTAAGATTTATTTCAACAACATTGACCAAACTCCGAAAAGAATAACACACCATATATATATATATATATATATATATATGTCTGTTAACGCTCTAGCGGTCGCAATTTTTGTTTGATCTCTACCAAACTCGATATTTAATCGTTTTATGTAAAAAGAAAGATCAAGTTTGTTTTGGGCTAAAATCGGACGAGTGGGAGGAGGGGGTTTTGAGGGAGGATTTTCGAAAATTCAAAATATGTCCGTTATGCGTCGGATCGAAAAATTATATGGAATTAATCTTATTGTAAATGTAATTTTCTACAAATGTTGTTATGTGCGTATTTTCACTATCTTGAGTATTAACTGAGATATTTGCATTTTATACTTTTTGGCCTCCCGTGAACCCACTTATGTCATATTAAAAATAAGCACTTTAATCTGTTGCGCTTTATTTGAATCATAAATACTTATTATTGTTTGCATTGAAATTTTACTTTTTGAGATAAATGCAAATACTTGGAAGGACACGTGAGAAATCTGTTTAGTGTATGATTGGCAAAGTGAATTCATACAATTAAGTAGTTGTTTTACAATTAAGTGCGCAGTGTTATTTAATTTATACAAGTCATTATTTTATAGTTAATTACCTAGTATAATTATAAAATTTATATAAATCATATTCCATAATTAATTGTGCAATGTAACCATAAACCATAACATTACCAGGAATGAGATCATCTAATAGAAGGCCAAAGTGTTTAGCATTCGAAAATGGCAAAGTGAGTAAACAATCGAGAATGAGCTCGAAGGCTGTCATTTTAACTCCGAAATGATATAGTTTCACGTTAATTTTTTCAATTAAATTTCCTTTTCCACATATAAAGCTGTTATGAGGGTATGAGAAAGGATGAACTGCATTGCGTAAAGGTAAAAACAGAAAATAAAAAGTCCGTACGCAGGGGCTGCGTAAACTAAGCAGATTTCACACGTGAAGTTTTACAATAGAGAAATCTGACTACTAATAACAGTTGTAGTAACGAGTCTCTAAGCCACTTCACGAGGGACGAACTGTTACAGAAAAGGCCGAACTAGCTTTCGGCGGAAAGTCCCGAACATCGCCGTCTTTTGCCGACCACACACAGATTACAAATGCAAATATCTTGGTTAATATTCAAGATAGAGAATAAATGTATAGAACAATAATTATAGTAAATTTAATTTGCAATAAGATTAATTCTATACACATTTTCGATCCGACGCATAATAACGGAGATATTTTGAATTTTCAAAAATACGCCCTCTAAACTCCCCCAATGGTCCGATTTCAGCCTTTAACGAACTTGATCTTTCTGTTTCCATAAAACGATTAAATATCGAGTTTGGTACCGATCATACAAAAATTGCTATGACTAGAGAATTATATATATATATATATATATATATATATATATATATATGCAATTTTGAATGGACCTCATTTTCGTAATCTCCTGGGTAGGATGGATGGACATTTCAGTAAATTTTTCAAAACTCTCTTCATGAGTACGACCTCAACAGCTGATTTCCCTCATGGGAAATCTGCTAAAAACAATTCGGAAGTCATGGGACAGATTTAGAAGAGATGGCCGCAAGATCACAAATTATCCACTGCGAAATTCAGCATTAGTTACACTATGATTTGGATAGTTCAAGGAAGGACTCTGCAAAAATATATGTAAGAATCCCTAGAACTATTTTTGTTTTAAGGCAATAAAGTAAACGGGGGGGGGGCAGAATAGAAGAAGAAACTAATGACTCACATAATACTTGTGTTACGAAATAAAGTATAGAATAACGATTGTTGAACATCAATAGTTTAACAAGATTATTTCTATTACAATTTACGATCTGACACACAATAACGGGAGTATTTTGAATTTTTGAATCTATTGTGTTGACTGAAACGGTTAAATATCGAGTATGGTAGAGATCAAGTAAATATTTTCAAGTAAAGAACGAAAAATCGTATGATGACGTCATACAAAATATATTCGCATGTGTCTCCCAATTTAAAGGTTCAATGAAAACCATAAATGGTAACCTGGAATGATGTGGCTCGTGGCATAATAACTTATTGTTACTATGACATGAGTCGGAGGGGGGGGGGGTTTACCGATGGACCAAAACAAAAATATGGAAGTTTCTAGGTTAATATTAAATGGAGAGAATACATGTAGATAACAACATTTATAAACATTACATTAGCAATAAGGTTGATTCTATACAATTTTTCTATCAGACACGTAATATTGAAGACATTTTGATTTTTTGAAATCCCCCTCTCTACTGTCACGATTTTTATCATTAACAAACGACCTTTATTTTTACATAAAAAGTCCGTCACACAGGGGCTGCGTAAACTAAGCAGAAACCCCACGTGAAGTTATACAATAGAGAAATCTCCATACAAGAGTCGAACAGTTACGAAATTACTAGCTTTTGTCGGGAAACTCATTCGTCCCTTATCGGCCCACAATTAATAAAAATGCAAATGTCTCGGTTAATATTCAAGATAGAGAATAAATGTATAGATCAATATTTATAGTATATTTAATTTGCAATAAGATTGGTTCTATACAATGTTTTGATCCGACGTATGGTAACGGAGATATTTCGAAATTTCGATCCCCCTAAAACCCCCTCCCACTGGTCCGATTTCAGCCATTAACGAACTTGATCTGTCTTTTTGCATAGAACGTTTAGATATCATTTTGGTACCGATCAAACAAAAATTGCGATCGCTAGAGCGTTAACAGACAAATATATTTGAAAATGAAATTAAACGGACCTCATTTAACTCATATATATCATTTGTACGACCTCAATAGCTGATTTCCCTTAAGGAAAATCTGCTAAAACGTTTAAATATCGAGTTTAGTAACGATCAGGCAGAATAGTGACAGCTAGAGCGCTAACAGACAGACATACACACACGCATTTGACGAAATAATTCAAAAATCTTGTCATGAGTACAACCTCAATAGCTGATTTTACTTCAGTCTGCTAAAAAATGATGAGTGAAACATTTCATGAAAATAATATTTTCAATATAGTATATTGCTTATATACCAGATGTAGCAAGATTGTTGGTATACAATGTTTCAATCTCAAAATAACGGAGGTTTCGAATTTGATATTACCTGTTTTTCAATCCCTTCCTCCAGTCTATATTAAGCCAATATCGAACTTGATCAAATCTCTTGTTTGAAAAGTTTTAGGAAATATCTCATTCTTTTTAGCAGGTTTCCCTTAAGGGAATCAGCAATTGAGGTCGTACTCATGACGTGTTTTTGGAAATTTTGCTTCAAATGTCCTTCGATCCTTCCCAGGATATAACGAAAGTGAGGTCCGTTCAAAACTGTATATACATATATTTGTCTGTTACCACTCGAGCGGTCGCAATTATTGTTTTATCATTACCAAACTCGATACTTAGTCGTCCTATGAAAAATAAAGATCAAGTTCGTTAACGGCTGAAATCGGAATAGGAAGAGGAAGGTTTAGAGAGGAGGAATTTCGAATTTTCGAAATATCTCTGTCACTATGAGTCGGATCGAAATATTGTTTAAAAGCAATCTCATTGGAAATTAAATTTACTATAAATATTGTTCTATACATATTTTCTTTATAATGAGTATTAACCGAGATATTTGGATTTTATAGTTTTAAGCTTTCAATAAACCTCCACTCCTACTTGTGTCACATTAATGATAAGCTGTTATCATGGACCAGTTCATTACAAGGTTAAATACCAAATAATGTTAGCAACAAAGGTTTATTATAAGAGGGGCTCAGGTTAGCCATGCGAGTTAAAGCGTTAACCTTTATCTCACATGGTAAACCTAGAGTGGCGAGTTCGATTCTTGCCTGGGCAAAGGAAATTATTTAGTGACGAAATTCATTAAATAACGTCCTAAAATCCCACCCTGGCTAGAAAAGGGTGGTAACCTGTAGATAACCCGTCCCGATTAGCCTAAGTTGCAAAAAGTGGACGTTAATAAATAATAATAATAATAATTATTATAAGAGATACAAAAAAATACGTTCTGTTACCCCCCCCCCTCCATCTTTTGTTCATGGATTACTAAAATCTGAGTGACTGAGATAGAAATCATTTTGATTCATTTCAAATTACTCCACTAGCTATAGTAAATAGTTTTTAACAAAATTAATATGTTGTATTCAGATATATTTCATTAATTGTTCATCTTGAATATTTATCTAGAATAACTATTCAGCGCTACGACGTTGGCTGCCCTGTTTGTTTACAATTCAGATATTATTAAGTTGTAAATTGACCGAATGATTTCTGATTACTGTTTGTATTTGTTCTCTTAACATGCACGGTGGTGTTACTAGAATTTAGATTTATCCGCTGTAAACCTTCCCGTGGGAAATCTGCTTGGTTTACTCAGCCCCTGCGTGACGGATTTTTCGAGTATTTTGTTTAAAATAAAGTGAAAGTGAGTTGAAATGCAATTTTTATTCCAAGGCTATATATTGGAAGCTGATCACCGCTAGTTCGATAGGGCTTGAGGGTTTGCATACAGATAACGCCGTAATAACTAATATCCTATTATTTAAAGGGACTAACCGTTTTCTTCGAGAATTGTGTAGCCCGAACCGCTCGATGAATTTTCAAGATTGAGGTACCGTTTTGTTCCTCATGGGCGGTTTTTGCTTTGGTAAATTGTCGGATTCGAGGTAGCTCCCATCCCGGCGAGATAAGCCCTTCCGATTTTTTTTTATTATTTTGGTTTTATTTATTTGCACTCTGGTAAATAGTGTAATTTATTTCATCTTTTCTTCTTGACTAAATAAATACGAAATAAATTCTTTCCCAACCGAATGGGCATCATTTTTAGTTTTTTTCGGATAAACTTTACAGATGTAACGGTAAGAGTTATGGACCTGGAAAATACATGTATAATTAAAAATTAGAAATCGCAGTGGTGATAACCGAGTCGATTTACAGCGATCCCATAGGGATTCCCCTATGGAGTCAGTTTCGCTGTCACTCCACGTCTACTTCTTGATGATACACGGCAGCCCGGTAGGAGGCAGTGGTCACCGCCGACCTGGTGGTTCCCAAGCCGAGACGAAGTGCCAACAATTGTGGAATGGAGGTGCTGTATCTCGCAGGGTTGGGTGAAGCAGATGTACTTGCTAGGAGGTCTTCATGCATCCAGCATGTCATGCCTCAGAAGTTAATACATATCGATATAATAAGTCCGTCACGCAGGGGCTGCGTAAACTATGCAGATTTCCCAGTGTGAAGAAGTTTTACAATAGAGAAATCTGCATACTGCTAACACTTATCACCACCGTGAGTAAATACAAGCGTTAATGAGAAATCTTTCAGTTAATTTTAATAAGCTCCCAACGGAAACGGCTTCTGAATGATAAACAAATAGCTCCGCCAACTACTCATAGATGGACATATTCTTCACCGGAAAGAAAAACAATTACTGATATATATCTGAATATAACACATTAACTTTATTCCAAACTATTTACTATATCTAGTACTGCAATTTATAATGAATCAGAATAATTTATATTTTAATAACTCAAATTTTAGTAGTCCAAGAACTAGATAAGGGGGTGGGGTGAACAGAACGTATTTGCATATATCTCACAAAGTAAAAGGTTATACGAGTCTAAACCATTTTCACGAGAGCCCAACAGTTACGGAAACGGCCGAGCTAATCCGGAATCTTAAAACGAGACCCGAATATAGCTGATCTCATCTCTTCCGTTATCCACACACTCTTAACGAAAATGCAAATATATTGGCTAATATTCAAGATAGAGAATAAATGTATATAACAATATGTATAGCACATTAAATTTGCAATAAGATTGGTTCTATACACTTTTTCGATCCGACGTATAATAACGGAGATATGACGAATTTTTGAACATCCCCACTCCCCCTAGTCCGATTTTAGCCGTTAACGAACTTGAACCTTCTTTTTTCGTATAACGATTAAATACCGAGTTTGGTAACGATAAAAAAATTGCGATATATCTTAATATATATAAATCTCCTGTCACGATGTTTGTCCGCGATGGACTCCTAAACTACTTAACCGATTTTAAATTAAATTGGCACACCGTGAGCAGTCTGGTCCAACTTGAGAGATAGGCTATATTAATTTTCTCTGAGACGAACAGGAGTGGGGGTTATAAGGGAGGCCTGAAATTAAAAGTCGCGATATTTCGTTTTCTATTGGTTTTTTCGCAAATATGCACATAACAAAAGTTGTTTATTTTGTTATTTAGAGTAACTGTTGTCATAAACACTTTCATCGTATTCCGAAGTTTAAATGAGTTATGCGCTTACGACTATAGCGGGAGTCAACAATATTATTTGGGACAAAAGACCCAACCGAAATAAATAAAACTCGGTATGTGTATTAGCAATAACGCTTTCATTATAAGAAGCCATACCAACATTTCTAGGGACGGGCAGGACTGGGGGTTTTAAGGGAAGCCAGAAATTAAAAATAGCGATATTTCGTTTCCTATTGGTTTATCGGCAAATATAAACATAACAAAAGTTGTTTATCTTGCTATTTAGAGTAACTTTTGTTATATACACTTTTTTCGTATACCAAATTATAAACGAGATATACGCTAAAAATTATAGCGGAAGTGGAAAATTTTATTTGGCACAAAAGACTCAACCGTACTAAATAAAACACTCAGTATATGTATTAGCACTAACGCCTTCCTTATAAAAAGCCATACTATTTCTAGGGACAGGCAGGAGTGGGGGTTATAAGGGAGACCTGAAATTAAAAATATTGATATTTCGTTTCCTATTGTAGTTTCGGCAAATATGCACATAACAAAAGTTGTTTATTTTGTTATTTAGAGAAATTTGCTCAAGAATTATTTTCAATATGAACTACCAGCTGATGAAACTTTAGCCACAGCAACGCGTGGCCGGGTCTGCTAGTATATATATATATATATATATATATATATATATATATATATATATATATACATATATATATGTATAATTTTGATCGGACCACATTTTCGTCATCTCCTGGGTAGGATCGATGGACATTTGAAGAAAATTTTCGAAAATCATGAACCTCAATTGCTGATTTACCTTAAGGGAAATCAGCTTAAAGAAATATGTATCGAAAATTCAAAATATCTCCGTCATTATGAGTCGGACCGTAAAATGTCATAGGAATCTGCTAATATGACATAGGATTATCCTCAGCGATGACGAACAACTGGAGTTAAGAAAAACTGTATAGAACAGTATTTGTAGAGCATCGTTAGTTTAACGAGATTGGTTCTCCTACATTTTTCTTCGAATTCTCAACAGCCGAGTTATATTGACTGATTGAGTTGTTTTCCTCCTTCTCCTCATCGTAATCCGATTAAAGCCATTAACGAATATATTCTTTAGAGTTGAAAGAAACAGTTAAGTGTCTCATATTGATTTAATAAATGATTGAGCAATGTCTGTTCTGGTTCTTGTTGAAATCTGCATTGCAACGTCAGCCACGACTCTTTTAAAAATGGATAATGGATCAAATACGCATTTCCGACACAGAACCTAATAACTTAAACGATGACACCACGCAAAACATATTCGCATTTCTCGCATAGCAAAAGTTCAGACCTATCGTGATTCTTGATTTGTCAATATTGAAGACTGAAAAATAAAAAAAAATCAGTCACGTGAAGGTTTAAAATAGATATTATTATTATTATTATTTATTAACGTCCACTTTTTGCAACTTAGGCTAATCGGGACGGGTTATCTACAGGTTACCACCCTTTTCTAGCCAGGGTGGGATTTTAGGATGTTATTTAATGAATTTCGTCACTAAATAATTTCCTTTGCCCAGGCGAGAATCGAACTCGCCACTCTAGGTTTACCATGTGAGATAAAGGTCAACGCTTTAACTCGCATGGCTAACCTGAGCCCCCTTAAAATAGATAAATCTACATACTGGTAACAACATAGTGAATATGAAGTAAAACAGTAATGAGAAATCGTTCAGTCAATTTACATGTTAATAACCTGTACAACGGAAAGCGTTTGAATTGTAAACCAACAGGTTGGCCAACCTCTCAGACCTGAACAGATGGATAGAAATATTCTAGACCAGAGAGAAAATCAATATCTGAAATATATCAGAACATAACACATTCATTTTTTTTTAAATGTAGCTAGTGCTGTAATTTATAATGAATCGGAATAATATATATCTCAATCACTCCAATTTTCATAATCCAAGAATAAAAGATATGGGGGTCGAAATTTGGTATTTAACCTTGGAATAAAGTGGTTCATGATATAACAGCTTATTATTAATATGACATGAGTAGGAGAGACAGAGAGCCGAAAACTATAAAATCCAATTATCTCCGTTAATATTCCTGATACATAAAATATGTATACGACAGTATTCATTGATCTTTCAATTTGCAATAAGATTGGTCCGGATTTCAGACATTACCGAACTTGATCTTTCTTTTTACATAAAACCATTAAATATCAAGTGTGGTAACGATCAAAGAAAAATGTCGACTGATAGAGTGTTAACAGTCAAATATATATAAATATTGTTGTCATATTTTGGTCAATACCGTCGTCACTGGCTGATGGTCGAGTACAGTTGGCCAGCGCTTATAGATGCCAAGGAACCATCTTCAAGCCGTCTACAGTTTTACTGAGTTAGTTGTCCGTTGGTCGCTAGGTTTTATTCGTCTCTTCACCGTATTAGGTTGTTTACGTTTTAGTCTGTGTCTGTTTGTTTACATTAGTCAAACGAAGGGTGGTTATGGCGTGTGTAGAGGTAAATTGTTTTCGTGTAGTATGTCGTTGCTCGTATTCGTATTAGGTTGTTTATGTTTAGGTCAGGTATAGTTGCTCGCGTGTGAGTACAGATTTAGTGAAATGTTGGACGATTAAATGGGTAATAAATCATGGCTGAATTACGCAATTGATATAGAATCTGGATCCATGCCCGTCGTCGCTTCAGCTGTTGGCATTCGTACGAGTGTCCGTAAGTTGGCGTCTTTCGTATAAGTAGTTGTCGTCTAAATATTGGTACTCGACCATCAGCTAGAGACGACGGTCATCACAGATAGGTATGACGACAGTATCATCTATACTGGCGGTGCCAACCCTTTATTTGATTCACCAAATATATATATATATATATATATATATAAATATATATATATATATATATATTAAATATATATATATATATATATATATATATATATATATATATATATAAATACACACACACACACAATTTTGACCGGATCTCATTTTTGTCATCTCCTGAGTAGGATCGATAGACATTTAAAGAAATTTTTCGTAAATTGCATCATGAATACGACTACAATAGCTGATTTCCAACTTCGACCAGGCGCACCCTTCGCTATAAGATTTCTTAAAACTACAGAGATAAGATGAAGAAACTGCACACTAGCGCTCCCAGAGCACCATAACGAAAGCTGCTTTTCAGTCTAGTCAGCTGGCAACAGCTCAGTCTCTGAGAACATCTGTTGATTCTCTCTCTTTTCACTAGCTTTGGAGCTGGAATCTTTGGACTGGCCATTGGAGTCAAACATGCGTTTCTTCTTCACAATACAATATGGAGATATACCATAGGTTCTGCAAGACATTCAACTGAAGTCAACACTTCAATTACTTCACAATTCGAGCATTGCCTACTTCGGCAGCCGCCATCTTTAACGTTTGTAAATGTCTACCTCTTTAAATCTCAAGTTCTACATTTCTCTAGGTTTACTCAGGAAAAGGGAAACTGCCTTTCACCCTCTAGGTCTGACAGTCTATCCCACCGACCAAGGCAAAAGCAAACTAGGGCCTCAGATAAAAAAAAAAAAAAAAAAAAAAAATCTCTAGGTTTATGTTTGTCTGCGGAAGACTGAATTCAGCGCACTCTGGAGCTAGTGATAGAGTTAGCCGGACATTCATTAATATCTCCGGTCCTAGAATATTGCTTCTGGTCTCATCTTAAAGCACATCCAATAGTCTATTGAACTACCTCATCAGCAATTTTGCCAGATGCGATATGATGAATTTTAAATGTGTACATACAGATTATGTATCGCTTACTAAGTAGAGAATTGTGATTTGTAGACACATAATATCAACATATGTTTTATAAATTTTTATTTTTTTAATAAATCACAAACGCAATACTAAAATAGTAAACAAAAATATATATAGAATAAAAATTTAAAAAAAAAATCTATTTATTTAATTTAATAATGAGAATTTGTAAGCTGGAAGAATATCTAACATTTCTAAATTTCAAATGTTTTTATTTTTTCAATTAGAAGTTCTTTTACTTCCGAAGATATTGTTTCTAAGCGATCGCTATCGTTGTTAAGTGTTGGCCTTATATGTGATATTAAAGGGTCTGAAATAATTAATAAATTATTCAGGATATCTCTGTTGGTAGCCGTCCTAAAAATATTTAGAAAAGAAAAACACGTATTTAACTATTTCATAGAAACGTGAATGGCGGCGTCAATTGCGTAGAGGAGGCGTTTTACACCGTACGTAGTTGGGAAAGGTCCGCGGGAGGTATAATACGTCTTCCGCACCGAAAATGTTAACACTAAAAGTAAAATATTTAATGAATAGGCGAGTTTAGGCAAGATCTGACGACGTTGTAAATAGGAAAATATACTCCTAAAAGCATGCCAAGTGGTATTTTTTCAAACAAATACAAGCGATTTGCTTAATTCAATTAAATAAAATTATTTTCAGCTCGATGTAAAAAAAAAAAAGGTAGAGGATTTTAAAAACCTTTTGTGCCAGTTTTTGATTTGTTATAATACCCTTAATGTGTACTGGAAGCAACAATAATTTATAAAATGAAATAAGAGTTCACGACGAATTTAATAAGCCAAGGCTTTTTTTAACATAGCAATTATGACCAGGCATTATGTAAAAACCATTGCAATAGTATGGCTAAAAATTAATCTGCTCAATTGAAAAGGGTTTATGTGGTACTAACAATACAATCAAAATCCCAAATTAAAACTTTTAATTTTTCCCCCAATGTCCAACATTAATGAAGGATCACTCCAGTGTGCGGCGCTTCAAGTGTGTACACCACTATACCTTTTTCATCTTTTGTTCCTCATTTTGTCCATGGGCATTAAATTAATGAATTTCAAGCTTATTGACAATATTATATTTTTTTTTCTTTGGTTAAATATTTACCAGATTGTTTATTTTTCATATAACATAATTTTGGCTTCAATAAATGTAGAAAGTCCAACCAGCCATAACCTGTTTTATAATCCTCTTTACCTAAGTACAGTCCTCCCCCTTTTTCTGTTCTTCTTTGGGGAAAAATATATTTAAAATAACACCGTGAAAACTTGACAAAGAAAAAATAAATATAAATGCAACGGCTAAAGAAAATTAAATTACCAACAAGATAGGTTCTAGACAATTTTTCGATATTACTCGTAATAACTAAGAATTTATTCTCATTAGCGATTTCTTTCCTCTGCAACCCCCCCCCCTCCAAATTTTAGCTATAAACGAACTTGATCGTTACTTTTACATGGAAAGCTTAAATACCGAGTTTTGTAGCGAGAGCGGCAACAGACCTGCATACATTTATGAATGAATTTATCAAATCAAAATTTATACAATGTCAAATAACAAAAGTAAAAGTTATATTATGCATTTTATAAATAAACAGAGTATTAACTTTAAAAAAAATAATGTTTTAATAACACAAAAAACAATTTTTGTTATGTGCACGTTTGCCTGAAAACAAATAGAAAATGAAATATCGGGAATATTTTATTCGGGCCTCCCTTATAACCCCCACTCCCGTTCGAACCTAAAAAATTTAATATAGTTTATATTCATGGAAGAATTAATGGTAATTTAGGTATAGAATTTTGATAAGTTTTAGAATTTTGGTTCAATCGTTAGTGCCCAATAAAATTGTTGGCTCCCACTTTAACTTTTTAGTGTATATCTCGTTTATACTTTGTTATAAGACAAACATGAATATAACAACATTTACTCTAAATAACAACAACAAAATAAACAACTTTTATGCTTTGCATATTTGCCGAAAAACCAATAGGAATCGCTATTTTAGCAGATTTTCCTTAAGGGAAATCAGCTATTGAGGTTGTACTCATGACGGAATTTTCGAAATTTTTCTTCAAATGTCCATTGATCCTATCTAGTAGATGACGAAAATGAGGTCCGTTCAAAACTGTGTGTGTATATATATATATATATATATATATATATATATATATATATTTGTCTGTTACCGCTCTAGCGGTCGCAATTTTTGTTTGACAGTTACCAAACTCGGAATTTAATCGTTTTATGTAAAAAGAAAGATCAAGTTCGTTAACGGCTGAAATCGGACCAGTGGGAGGGGGGTTTAGAGGAGAGGATTTTCGAAAATTCGAAATATCTCCGTTCCTATACGTTGGATCGAAAATTTGTATTGTACTATAAATATTGTTATATACATTTTTTCTCTATCTTGAATATTAACCGAGATATTTGCATTTTTATTAAATCTGGGCGCCTAACGGACGAGAGTTACTTTCCCGCCAAAAGCTAGTTCGGCCGTTTCCTTGACTGGCTCGGCTCTTGTGAAATTTCTCTATTGTATAACTTCACGTGGGAAATCTGCTTAGTTTACGCTGCCCCTGCGTGACGGACTTTTTAATTTTAGGCCTCCCTCACAACCCCCACTCCTGCTCCATCTGCCGGGCTGATTATTGAATCTAATCCATCCAGGACGTCACCCAAACGCTTACAAAAAGATTCATTCAAATCAGTACATCCGCATAGCAGTTCAGTGACATACACACGTACAGTAGAATTATATATATATATATAAAGATATATATATATATATATATGTGAGTGTGTGTGATTATTAAGAGATGATTTTCATCTCCTAAGTGATCGACATTTGCAAATTTTTTTTCTAGAATTGTGTCAAAACTAGCTTAGTTTGAATCATTTGGAGAGATATTGTACATTTAGGTGAACAGCCCCGCGCTGGTGTAGGACGAGCATTGAAGGTTGTGGTGGTTAGTTCTATAGGCTTGGGAAAGGTAAAGGCTCCATGTTGTGACGGCAGTGGATCAACAGATGGTTTGCAAGGTGGTTGGGAATTTGACAGCTTTTGCCCTACCGTTTCACCCTTCATAATCAGTATGGAGTTGATTTTAAATTTTAAATGGAAACTCCTTTCTATTTCATCGACTTTCCTAAACGTTTTTGACGTTAAAGCTTTAACTTAGGTACGTACAAACACACTCACACACTCATCCCTACAAAAAGCTCGACTTCTTAAGTACATCTTCAGGTACATTTAAATAAAATGTTCTTTAGTATTTTTTCGCTGAAATCCGTTTGTTGAAATGACAATCGGAGTAACACAGACAGATTCCAATCTTTCAATTCTGCTACTAAGGCTAATTTATTTTCTTTTAGCAGATTTTCTTTAGGGTAAATCAGCTATTGAGGTTACACTCATCGATTTTCTTAAAATGTCCATCGATCCTAACCAGAAGACGACGAAAAAAAATTACGCCACGCAGGGGCTGCGTAATCTAACCAGATTTCCCTCATGAAGGTTAACAATAAATTAATCTACATACTGGTAATACAATGCCACCGTCAATATTAAGTGAACAAATACAAACGGTAATAAGAAATCTTTCAGCCTCCCGACGGGAAGCGTCTGAGATGTAAATAAACTGGTCGATCAACCTCTCACTGGATAAAGAAAATTATTGAAATATGTCAGAGTGTAGCAAACTAATTTTATTGAAAACTATTTAATATATCTAGCATTTTAATTTATAATGAATCAGAATAATTTTTATCTCAAGGAATCAAATTTTAGTACTCCAAGAACTTAAGAGGGGAAATAAGTTCTCTCGTATAATAAAGGTCTCTTGAAAACAATATTTGGTATTTAAGCTTCGAATAATTTGGTTTATTGCATAACAGAGTATTGTTTATGTAACACTAGTAGAAGTGGGGGTTTACTAAAGGCTGAAAACTGAAAAATGCAAATATCTCGGTTAATATTCAAGATAGAGAATAAATGTATATATCATCATTTATAGTGTATTCAATTTTCAATAAGATTAATTCTATACACTTTTTCGATCCGACTTATAGTAAAGGAGATATTTCGAATTTTCGAAATTCTCCCCCTCTAAACCCCTAAACCTATGAGTAGGAGTCAGGGTTTGCTGAAGGCTGAAAACTGAAAAATGCAGGGGGTTTATTTGGTTTCAAACTTATTTAATTAATTATCTTCGTTTATATTGGTTTCATCAGAATAATGAAAAGAACAATTTGTGTTTAAAATGAATTTCTCAGAATTATTCATTTAAATGTATGAATTTCTAGGTTCTGACTTCCAGCTTCCTCTCTTCTGCCATTGACAGGAGAATTACCTTAATTATACTTTCACGGAAAGCCATTCGTTTCCAACTCACAGCGACCGATAACACAGTTAGCTACTTACTTACGACTTGGATTACCCCATACAGTCATATGTTATTACAGCTGACTGATCATAATTATATCGTATTTTCTCTAAATGTTAAGATGTCTCAATCATTATATTTAATGTAAAATTTGATTTATTCAACCACTTACCTACAACAAATTCGTCAATCTTCGAAATGCATAAAATCATTAAACGCTTGAGTGACTGATTTTCTCATCTTTGAAAGACGAAATAGTCCTTCAAGATAATTGATTTCTTGGCGAATGGTGCTATGGAAGAGGCAACGGCAAAGACTCGTTATCTGGGTGCTTATTAAACGGGAGTACTTTTGTGTTTGACTATTTACTTAAATTTATCCGAAAGACATCATTATGGAGTTTAAGGCCATCCCCCCCGATCCCAATTATATTTATTTTTCAAACTTTGCATTCATTTGATGAATTTCTCTCGCTGGAGTGGTTCAGAATATTCTTATAATTTATGGGATAGCGAGACGTGTAGCTCTTTCGCCTGTTAACAATCGCAAGAGTGGCTAACACTTGTTATACACGACTTTCTGGAAATCATTAGGAAAGAACTAATTTGACAAGTTTGAAAAAGATGCTGAAGGGGAGAATAACATATCCTTAGTCGAGAGAAGGTGGGACGAAACCAATTAGGTAGCAATACAGACATGTAGAAGTTTAGATCCCAGAATTCAAAAAGTTTCTGAATCCTTAATAAGTGTACACATGGAAAAGGGGATTTCAGTAATAAGCCTGGCAGTGAGAGGTTTTATGTACTGAGCAAAATTCCAGATTGGATGATGTACAGATGCTTACTGATGTAATAGATTAGTGAAAATAAGACTACTATGGTTAGACTTTTACTCAAGGATTGTATACAAACTAGAGATTCAAATGCACAATTATAATATTCGGGTCTTTTTTACATTAGCCCCACATTTCAAATTAGGTTATAATCGCATGATTTTAGAAATACTTCTGAGATATTAGTTTTTTTAATTATTTACGAACGTCCAGTTTTTGCAACTATGGCTAATTGTGACGGGTTATCTACAGGTTACCACCCTATTCTAGCCAGGGTGGGACTAGGGATTTTATTTAATGAATTCCGTCACTAAATAAATTCCTTTGCCCAGGCAAGAATCGAGCTCGCCACTCTAAGATTACCACGCGAGATTAAAGGCAAGATATTAGGTTAATAAATGTTACAATTTACTACCTTCCGTCGCTAACAGAAGGACAACAATATACTCTGACTGCTGGAGGTCATATCGTGGACTAAAAAAGTCCGTCACGCAGGGGCTGCGTAAACTATGCAGATTTCCCACGTGAAGTTTTACAATAGAGAAATAACAATATTTATAGTAAATTTAATTTACAATAAGATTGATTCTATACAATTTTTCGATCCGACGCATAATAACGGAGATATTTTGAATTTTCAAAAATCCCCCCCTCTAAACCCCCCCCTCCCGCTGGTCCGATTTCAGCCATTAACGAACTTGATCTCTCTTTTTACGTAAAACGCTTAAATATGAAGTTTGGTAACTATCAAACAAAAATTGCGACCGCTAGAGCGTTAACAGACAAATATATATATATATATATATATAATTTTGAACGGACCTCATTTTCGTCATCTCCTGGGTAGGATCGATGGACATTTGAGGAAAATTTTCAAAACTCGCGTCATGAGTACGACCTCAATAGCTGATTTCCCTTAAGGGAAATCTGCTAAAAAGTACCAGGAATGAAATATAAACATTTTACTGTTAACCAATCTAAACATTTCATTGATATGAAAACTGGGGCACATACACAACGTGTGGGATCATTGTGGCCCTCACTAAAACGCAGAAATAAACGTGAATGTTTAACAAGGAGAGCAACTCCTACATATGTGAGTACGTCTGGCGAAGAAGGCATCAAAACGATGACTTATTTAATGCAATATTATCAAGTATGAGGGTTTATTGGCCTCCAAAACAATGTTATTTCTGTTAATTTTATACCTGTAATAAATGTGATTCAGTTTCTCTTAAAACTCTCTTTTATCAATGCTCCCAATTAGCCTAAGTTGCAAAAAGTGGACGTTAATAAATAAATAATTTTATCGATGTTTATAATAGTTTATTAGTAAGAGTTTTATCCCTGGTATTTCTAAAATCATGTGATTATAACCTAATTTGAAATGCGGGGCTAATGTTAAAAAGTCCGCCACGTAGGGGCTGCGAAAACTAAGCAGATTTCTCACGTGAAGTTTTACAATAGATAAATCTGTCTAATAACAGCTGTAGTAGTAAGAAACCTCTAAACCTATTCACGAGGGACGAATAGTTACGAAAACGGCCGGCAGAGCTCACGGCGGAAAATCCAAACAGCCACTGCTGCCGAGCACATGCAGAATACAAATGCAAATATCTCAGTTAATATTCAAGATAGAGAATAAATGTATAGAGCAATATTTATGGTAAATTTAATTTGCAATAAGATTGATTCTGCAATATTTTTCGATCC